>CALNHX010005628.1:0-103321 GCA_940337035.1 Agriotes lineatus | reverse complement strand
AAGAATATCGAATAAGAAAAACAATTAAATGAGTGAAATAAAAATAACACAGTACTTACTTTGGTGATTTGAGTCATTGATTTGTGAATAGAAAGAATATTTGTCAATTTTGATTTGATTATTGTTTGATAGTTGTTTAAAGTCAAACTGACATTTAGTAGCAGTCAATAATTAAAAATCCATATAAAATTAGAATATCAAAGAACAGATAACTAGATTATATACCATTTCATTATAGCAGTTACAAGGCATCCGTGGAAGCGTTATTGAAAGTTTTTCAGTGATAAAATTATAAATTTGTGCAAATCGACTTCGGCTGAACAACGGCAGCGGACATCTGAGAATGTCAAACTTCGACACCAATCCAGTTCAGCTGTATAAGCCAGGGGTCTCCAGTCAAACAGGTCAGGGAGGTGCGTACGAGCATCCTGAACAAGATTTGCTGCCAGGAAAGCTACTTCAAGCGAGTTAGGACCTCGGCGTTATCTGAAACCATCTCCGTGGCGAAAATCGGCTAGAAGTCAAAATGTAGGAGTGGCATGTTTTTAAGTGTTTGAGAGCCGGGAAAGCTAGTAATCTCCAGAATAGACTTTGCGGAGGAGAGTTATCGTTGTTCCAAGCGTACAGATTCGTCTCAGTTTGAGTAATTTGAATGGGGTTAGTAGAAATTGCGGTTTTACCAAAAAATTGAAGCCATCACAGGAAGTCTAGAACAAAAGAGCAGCTGGCGTTGTTTGACGCAATAGCTAAACAAAATTGAGTCAGTTTTAATTCGATTTACCTGATGGTTCCTTGTAGAATTTCACTTTTAAATATTAAAATAAACGCTATATGCACTAACAGTTTTTTGTGTTCAAAGTCAAGTTTTGTGAGGTTATGAGCAACCGAATGTAGCAGATCAGTTGTACTAAAATAAATTGCGTATATGAGCTACAATGAGTCAAATAATCTAAATATTAATTTCAAATAAAACTCAGATTTGAACCCAACCTGAGAGAGTAGTTTTGTGTTTTGCCGGAGCTAGCCCAGATTATTATTACAGTTCAATAAAATATAGAAAAAGGCACTTAACCATTTTATTAGAGTATAATCAATACATTTCACATTTGGATTAGCCTAAATACTGGCAGGCAAGGTTTGCACAATAAAAATACCCTGAGCATTGTGGTGATTTTCCCTAATTATTATTTTCTATTTAAAAAAGCCTTTTGAGTTAAGGCAGTCATTACAATATATTTAGCTGCGGTACTATTCCACAGGATCGAGCAGTATGCATGCTCTGGTTATAAGCCAGCACACATTGTGTATATAACACAATCCTCAACAGGAAATCCACTCGCGACTCCTTTTCGGGGGCTCATCCTTAAATATTGCGTAACATGCATTGCTTAGCTAGTAAAACAGGTTTAACTTAGCTGGACCAATAGTTGCGGCCAATAAAAAATGGGACAACTCTTATAACAGATTTTTGTCTAATTCTAGCTGCTTGAATTTGTTTTATTAGTGTCATATAGTAACATAGAATATTTGACATCTGTCAAACAATTCCAAATTAAAGATAATACGACAAAGTAATTTAGCCGCATATAAATGCAGTGAAGAAAGATGGAATAATCGCAAAAATAGATGTAACTGTCCTATTTTATTACCGCCACTGTACTAAGCAGGGCAATACATACGAGAACTACAGAAGTCACACTGAACTGAGCAAAGATTGGTGGGCGACAGACCTTCGGTAGCAGCTGGGATTTTGTCGGGAACTCGGGCTGGAAAAGTTGCATCGATTTACCGATGGCTGAGGCCTGGTAAACAGCTGTCGGGCTGATAAATCACAAATGGACAGCTGCAGCTGAAGCATGGACAGTGACAGTTCAAAGATTGACTACCGGCACATTGGCCTGGCCCCGCGCGTTGTAACAAGAGACCCTCCATGGCTGCAACGGGCCTGTACGATGATGCATAGGGCGTTATCAAGACGATGCGAGATTGCTTCGAGATCCGACCCCTGGCTTGAAATGAAATTCCACTGCACATCAATAAAACGGAAACAGACTTTTAAATTCATAGGGTCATAAATATTGCAGAAATGGCTAACCCATCGCATACAACAATGCACTCAAAACACACGTATCCTGTTTGCTTGTAGGTAACTACTTGACTGATTTCGGCCCTGTGCCCTAACTTGAGCCCGCGAGAGATGTCAAACGAATTATCAATGCCTCTCCGCGTGTGCAAAAGACACTGCTGGCGTCAATTACTAAACTGACCTAACAACATTAACATTAACATTCACTTAAACTAAATCTAATTTTCTAGCTGGTTATAAGTGCACTACTGATGATAATTGTCAAGTCTGGAAGAAAGGCTGCATGGGTAAACCCCTTTATAGTATGGTACAGGCCAAACTCTGACCATCTTCTCAATGATGAAGACACCTTTAACCATACAATGGTAGACGATTAGATAATAATCTTAGTTACTTATTTAGAAAGGTTTGTCAATTTGCAGTCATAATTCGAACCCTCAAAGTGAGAACTTTAAATTGTTTTAAACTGGATATCGGGAGCAGACAACCAAGAGTTAAAACGCTTACATTTCTACTTAGAATTCTAACTTGAAGCATCAAGGCTACATTGTTAATTTATCATACGTTTTACAATTATCATTGGTGGCCTTGATACTAAAAATAGGGAATTATAATAGGATTTGACAAATTAAGGTAACGATCTTCTCGATATGAGTACAAGTCAACAAACACATACAGAGAAAAGCAACCGAATTTGTGGAAAAGATTTTCAGCTATTTCCATTAATATGCTATACAAACTGACAAAGAAATCACCTTAGTAGAAAGCAATGCTTGACAGGCTGTGTTATTGTAAAATATTGACATATCCAGCATATTATAGACATTAACGACACAAGTTACGAAGCGGAAACAAAGCGAGCTTTGTTAAGTGCCATAACCAAATGCATATTGATCAAAAAGGATGCGGTAATATCTATAACCACAGTGAGTGCAGCAATATCATCTATATATAATCGCACTGAGTGCAGTAATCGAGCTCTTAACGATACTCAAATTAATTTGGTAAATAGTCTATAACAACACCGATGAAGATAAAATGCGTCTAGACGTTAGCATTTTAAAGTTGTAATTCAGCTTTTAACTTTGCTTAACCGACTCATCAGTTCTAAAATATTGTAAGAGTTTCTTTACTTTGTATAATTTTAGTATAGAATAGTAATTTGAGGTTATTCAGCTAATACCCGATTTTTAGTACCCCAATAAACTAGATGTGTGGAATACGATTGGAGACGTACTAATATAAATCTTTCATAACCGCACCGATCATTTCGCTCAATGGCCCTATAAAGTGCCCTGATGGACAGTGCAGTAAAATAAAATGACTAGCACTGCATCAACCTCGCGCGGTTACTCCTGAATCTTGTCACGTACAACCAATACTGCGTTATGCATTATGCGAACGTTCAATTGTATTTTTAGACTCTCCCGTCAAATTAGTAAAAAGAAAAGTGGATGACAGAATTTGTCATATCGTATGACAAAATTTTTAATTTTTTTATTTGATATTTATACGTTGCAAATGATTTGTCACAAAGTGAACGAATTGACATTAATTTTTTAAAAATATACTGATATCAGACAGATTCCATTGGGAATGACACTTCTCTCTGAGAAGGGATTCCCCTTGTTCTGAACCAACACTACACTACTGTCAGTAAGACAATAGGCAACAAAAGATCAACAACTGAGAATAGTAACGTAAAGTATTAGCCATATTAATCCTGACACCATATTTATTCACAAAGCCGAAATTTCTGAGATAGCAGTGTTAATTAAATAGTTGAGAGGGAATAAATAACTAAGCATGACATCACGCCAGAAATTCTAAATCAAAACGTCAATAACCTAACGCCTGGACTAGTACTAACAATTTTAAGTAATTTTCCCATCGCAACTTGGCTTCAATAAAACACGACCACCCTGCATGCTTTGGTCCATTTAGTTAACGAGATGCAGGGTGCCCTGGAAGCTTAAAAATGTTCGCTATGTGATTACTTACCACAACTGCAATCTCCCCGTACAGTAAATTCAAATAGCCTAGTAGCTGAACAATTTTAATCAGTTAAATACACAAGCTGTACATAGATATTCACTTAAGGTGAATTGTATGCATATCGCGAAACTAATAGGTTCAATAATAAAAGTTTCATTTAAACATAAAATGTTGGGACACATTTTAGACACAAAAACTTAAAAACAATCTACTACGGTCTAGTTCATTGCTTGTTCGAATTAGTCCAGTCATTAGATACATAATAATAGTGTTTTGGTGCAAAAGGTTGCTGAGTTTTGAAACTTGGCTGAAGTGCAGACTTGGAGGTACTTAACATGCACGTGTGACCTCATGTGACCGCCGCTAGCGCCACCATCTTGAAAAAATGGCGGTCAAAATCAGTTTTTGGCATGTAACTCGATTCCTGCAGGTTTTAGAAAAAAAGTTGAAGAACAGCAAATTTGCTACAAAATCGTCTTTACACATTTTTTTGCAGACTAATATTTTCCGAGTTACAGGGCCGAACAGTAGGGAAAACTTTTTAAAATCTTACAAGAGCAGCATTTGCATGATACTTTTTACCAATTATTTCTAAACTAGTCTACCTAAAGTAGTCTAATCTATTATATAACTGTTTACCCGTATAACCACGCAGTACAGAACCTGTATCGAGCCTGAGCTTAAATCTTTATTCGATACAGGCCGTCTTTACCCTATGGATAGAGCGACGATAGGGTATACGTATCGAATGAGTATAGTTGTCGCTACTCGCCATGTATATTTCCTGTAAAGATCCTATACAGATGGTAGATATTTCAAATAGAGATGCAATAAAGCTGCCGTTAAGATACGGTATAGATTTTGCGAAGATCCTGTATAGATTGTCTACAGATGCTGTTCTGATACTGTATCGTCCACATTAAGATGCGGTAGCGGTATAGGTTCAAACTGTATATAAATTTAAAAAAAGTTTATACTCTATTTTGCGAACATTTTTTTGTTTGTAATTTTATAAACCCACCTGCAATTGTTTTCGTAGCTGCTTATTATACTTCTATATAAATTTTTGATTTTAAAAATGCGCTATACTTATACTTGCCCTGGCGGAGATTCGAACTGGTTACCTCTGGTACGAGAGTCTGACGGCTTAACCACTTGGCTGATCTGGTGTTTTGCAGTAGTATTCAACGTTTTAGTAATATAGCATTCATACTTACACAACATATATTATATTATATTTTATGTTATATTATATTTTATGTTTTTTGTATGATTTGTTCTGCGCCAGCCCTATGTACAGACAACTGGTTTTGTCTCTATAGGATTTTGGATTGCAATTGTATGTAATTGTAATCTTAATTTTGGCTTATAAATAAACAACAGCGGTACATATGCTGGTAACCTGTTGGCTGTTATAATAAATTTATAGGTTACAATTACAGTGAGTAAGAAGTGGTGCACAGTCATTTGTTATTTTTATATTGTTGGTTATAATAATTTTACTACAAGCTAATAAATATTATAGTAATGCCAAAAGAAAGTAAAAAAAAGTTGCGTGCTTACACAAATGAAATGGAAAAAAGATTTAAACGACGACATTACAACTACAACAAAACAGACAACATGTTGTTGTTGATATGGGTTTTCTTGGTCTTTTTTCGTTTATGATCATTTTAGGATCATAGATTCTTCCGATGTCACTTGTATCCAAGTCCGTTTTATAGCCCAAAATTTTCTCAGCTTCATGAGCTCTGTTATAAGTATCTAAAAAAACAAACTAAGAATGCGTTTCCATAAAAGAAACTGTATAAATTATAAATTTATGGTTTCTGATTACGAACCAAATATTTTATCACTTATTGGAAAAACTTTGTACGTCGGCCACTTCTTGTACGGTTGCTTCTGATTGCGAATATACTCAGATGCCTTTTTGCTATCATATTTCACCTAAAAATCACAAATAAATGTTATCATAACCTCAAATAGCAAATTATATGAAAATATACCTCTCCCTGCTTATTAACCCAATCGGTCGGAAGGACACAAATCTCCATAGTTTCACTGAATTGATAAACTTTATAACTATCGGAGAACGCCATCGTTTAAACAACACACAAAATTCACGTGGTCAGCTGGTGATTGATGAGCGCAGGTAGAATACAGGTAGTGTCTAGATTTACGCTACTATAGTAAAGATCAAACTGTATCGACACAATATATATTTTTTTACAGATACGATATAGATCAAATTATTGCTTGCGATATACCTTGAATAAAGATATACTACAGATGCGATAAAGATAAAACTGTAAAGATTTCCAGTATATATTTGTGATAGATCCGCTAAAGATAAAATGTGTGCTTGCGGTACAGGTGCGTTATAGCTTAAATAAAGCTATGATACAGATGTGGTAAAGATAAAACTGTAAAGGTAACAGGTACATATATCATAGAGATACGGTAAAGATTTCATCTATACAGTTGTAGCATAGAGTAGAGTATAGCTCCGATAAATATTACATCTATATCGAGTAATCTACATCGCATCTTTAAATATTCTTTACCGACTGGGCGATCTTTATCGGTTTGGTTATACGGATTATACAGTAATATATGCACTTGGCTGTTGTCTGTATATGATTGGTCGTACTTAAGGTTATACTTAGGGCCACCAATCATACAATCGTGCCAAGTTTCAAAACTGCGCAACCTTTTGCAACCAAAAAAGTATCTAATGACTGGACTAAATGTGGGAATATTAGATATGAGCATGTGTCCAATCGCCATTGAAAAAATCTAACAATAACACCAAAGCTTTTTATTAAAATAATTGTTAGGTGAAATGGCTATGCTAATGAGCTATTATGTGTTTGCTGCAGTATGGCATTTCGATATTGTCGGATTAACAAAACGGCACTAATTGGCGATTTTGAAAGAGTCTTTGACGTATCCCATTTCTTTAGATAATCCTGAACCAGCAGGATTAGTTAACCCGTAATAGTGTCTGGCTTCCCGCCCCTGCTGTCACATAGCTACTTACTAAGTTTCCATCTCAGTCACCTAAGCACCGCTATCGAAACGCATAGGGCTACTCATATCTTTCCGTCAAAAGGTGACTACCGCCATTTGGACATTTCAATATTGCCGAACTAATAAAGGACTACGGATTTGCTTGTCCGCAACATTTCTTGCCACTACAACACCATACCTAAGGCAATATTTCATCTCTCCCCCTCGGCGTAGTGGGCGCTGTGGTTCTTTCTCGCATTTTCTCGTATAAATAAATTTTGTTGACTAATGAACTGAACTGCAACTAAAAAACGAATATGACGAACAATGCTGTTCTGCAGTTCGCAACTATTTTGAATTGCTCATGATTTAAATACTTCTTAGAGTACATTACAACAAAGTTAATGAATAGTACAAGCAGGTGAAGGACTGTTAAAGTCAATTAAAAAGGAAAGTTATGAATTGCATTTTCCCACGTAAGTTATTTTTTTTATACGACGGCGTGACAGCACACGCCAGGTTAGATTTTAGTGCTCATAGGTGCATTTGCACTGCTTTTTTTTCTTGTCTCTCGGTTACCGCCGCTCGGTTAAAATTAACAGTGTCGTGATAATTCAGTTATTTACTATGTGACGTGTTATTTGTTGTGCGTAAGGCTAGAAACAAATAGCGCTCTTTTCGAGCATCATACAAAGCATTTCTAGGAACTTAGTTCCGACCCAGCCAGACCAGTTTCCTAGAAGCCAGAGAAAGTTCTTATTCTCTTAGAAGGTGTTGCATTCAAACTTTCCCAAATGTACGCTACTGGCGCAACCCTATTTTGTTGTTTGACAAGCTAAAAAATACTCTATTCTCTATTGAGTTATCGCACCCTTACAACCTTATTACGGTGTATACCGCAACATAATGTCAAATAAAGACTAGTGATGCTATACAGAACACCTGTATGAAGAAACGAAAATGTTATATTGTAGAAATATCAGAAGCTAATAATTCAAATAGAGAGGCAAACTAAGGTTAGCTTAACAACAAGACGATATAGGACACAGAACCAACGAAATAAAAGAAATTAATAGAATTGAGAGGAAAATAAGACAAAAATCTTTTAAAGTTCTAAGATCTAGAATTGTTTAGTTTAGTGTTACCGGAAAATCCTCATTTATGACATATAACAAGCATAAAGAAGTGTGGTTGTTCAGTGGGATGGGAATGGGACGTAGGACTAAAATAAAAGGAGGCTAAAATAACTGTATCTTGGCAGAAAGAGGGATAAGTCTTGTGATTATAGCGCACCATCTAGTAGGTTATATGACAGTAATGGACTTGTGAGTTGCACTAGAAAACCTTCTTGGTGATGGGAAATAGGGATGCAATGCTCAGTTCTGAAATTTGGAACTTATCTTAATTTGTTAACTCTGAAATTGCTTATTTAACTTCAAAATATGCTAAAATCAACTGCAATTTGCAAAACAAAATTATAGAGAAAATTTAGGAGAAGCCGAGTAGTGCAAGCACTCTGATCATGCAAGCTGTAAGGAGTTGCGAAACGTTAGTGAATATGGGTGCACAAGAAGCAACAAGGCCAAATCTGTCTAAGTATCCTCGTCCTCAAGGTACTCAAACAACACGAGCCACCAAAGAGCATGGCCATCGCGTGGATTCTTGCTCGAGTTCACAAGGTGCAAGGTACACTAAGCCAGAGAATGCTTGGTATTTATCCACAAATACTACTCCGCTAAGCCGAAATTCTATGTTAACAAGTATAAGGTCACAGCTAGTACATACCGAGTAAATTTAATAATTTGTGACCGTTCGAATATCTTTTAAGTCATTTCAATTTTTTTATTAAACGCCCGTCAACTTTCCTCGCGTTTAGGTGCTTACTAGGTTGCCTATCTCGGATTTCTTACCTTTCGAAATGGAAATGCGGGTGCTTTTTCGGCGCATGTACATTAAATGCAAGTTTCCGGCCTCCATTACGGGCATTTTCTAAATCCTCTTCCGAGCTTCAAGTTGCTTTTTCGTGGCTCTAAATTTGGTGATACTTGTTAAGTGGAAATATCCCGAAATATGCACATAATCCGGTGCGTGATTGGATTCTAGTGTTAATTGTATTACACTCACCTCTCTGGTGAACCAGGCATGAATGATAGTTCGGAAGAATAAACTTCAGGCCGTTAAAAATCCTTAAGGTAGGCTTTGCTAGTCTTTTTGTGGCCGATGGGCTGACGTTTAGCTTCCATTTCAGGCCTTTCCTTTTCCATATACGGTTATCGCCTAATTATTGGCATCCTTCGACAATGGACGCTACTCGTCCTTGATCCAGCTGCCGCTTCGGCATTCATCGAAGCCTCTTGTCTGCGAGCTCTCGGAGACGACGTCGTCCGCCTGTCCACCACGTGGAGGAGTCGAGATTGCTGCCGCAGGGCCCTGTTCCCGGTTCAAGGTTAGATGTTTCTTGTCCGCGGCGTGATCGAGTGCGTTCACGGCGAGACCTCGGGCCCCAGCTGTTGACCACAGTGCAATCTGTGGGGTGCCGATAACATTCCACATCGGGCCTTTGCGCTATTCGATAGGCTTTTTGTGCCGCTACTGTTAATGAATTGTAACGCAGCCTTCAGCTGCTTTACGCTAATGACTAGCCTTTTGTATCGCTACTGTTAATGAGTTGCGACGCAGCCTTCAGCTGCTTTACTCTAATAAAGTGCTTTTTGTATCGCTACTGTTAATGAATTGCAATGCAATCTTCAGTTGCTTTTCGCGGTGAAATTTGCCTTTTGTCTTGCTGCGGCTGTTTATTTATGAAACCACCTTCAGTTGCTTTACGCCGCTGAATCTCTCTTGTACTGCTGCTGATCATAATTGTGATAATAGCAAATGGGACTTATTTGACACAACCCTGATAAGGCTTAGCCTCAGCCACGTTATAAAGAATTGGCGCCCAACGTGGGGCCGCGATTTTGCTTATTTAGCCTACTGCAGTTGTTCTTTTTTTTCTATTTTTTACAGCGTAGTTGAAGCATGCAGTTCGTTTTGTTGTTGTTCTTTTAGTTTTGCTTGAAGACCTAGAAGTCGTCCAAAGCTACTTACATTTCTACATTTTTCTTTTGTTTTCTTCTTTAATTCTGAGTAGGCGGCGTAGCAGGGGTTTCCCAGTTGGCTCTGCAACGGCTCAGGATTTTGATCTTCCATAGTAGCTACGCGAACGGGCGGACGAGGTCTCTTATAGGCCAAATTGGGTTCCAGTAAGTAAGCCGACTGGCTAGGTGGAGGTCGGAAAGTTTGTACGTGCTCATTGACATCTTCCACGGTTTAGCAGACGCTAATGAGGTGCTGTAAAGAAGTTACGAACTCCAAAGCAAGGGCTCGTTGATAAGTATACTGGAGATTGCGTTTGATAAGTTCCAGACGGGTAGCTTCGGAAGAAGAGATTTTCCATAATGGATACGTAAATGACGATTTTCTCATCAGCTCCTTGGGTTCGTTGCCGAATCTCTTCCCATAATCGGTATTCGTAATCGCTCGGCAAGAATGTGAGTTTCAATCTCGTCACTAAGTCACTCCAAGCTATCAGCGTGTCTCGAATAGATCGGTACCATAGCAGGGCTGGTCCACATTTGATCTTTTGTAATTCCACGAGATATTCTTCGCTCTTCTACTCGTTCTAAGAAATCGTTGACACTGGCGTTTCCGTCAAAAGACAAATTCCATTTATATAGGGACCAGCAACTGGTATGACCTATTTTCCAAGACCTGTCCTAAGGATAAAAATAATGGATTGAAACAAATTTGAGATGAATATCAACTTTATTATGTGCAATTTTAGTTCCTAAGAATTACTTCATTTAAATGGCCTCCCTGAGCCTCGATGCAGTACTGCAATCTTTGTCTAACACTCTAACACTTTGCATCACTCTTCTCAACAATTCTAGTCCAATACTCTCTATTTCTTCTGAAATACTCATTTTAAGGCCTTGTATTGTTTGAAGACGCTTCTCGTAGACCTTTTGCTTCAGATATTCCCACAAAAAGAAATCAGGAGCCGTAAAATCGGGGAAATTGGACCGCCATGTTATGTTACCAAACCTCAAAATCCACTGTGTTCACAACTGATTGACTTCGTATAAAGATTTTAACCACGTATACGCGTTGATTTATTGGAAAATTATCCATGATCTACTAAACTGTATAAATTAACGCACACAAATCTGGCAATAGAAATGCCAATAACAAAATAATGTTTTCGTAACAGCCTACTAAAAATAGGTCATACCAGTTGCTGGACCGTATACAACGGGGTGATTGGTTGCCGATGAGGTGAAGTAGGGTAACTTGACGTTCTGAATCCCTGGGCCAGGGATCCCTCATCATAGAATTGTGGAGAAGGTTCATTGAACCGAAGTTGCCGTATTCGATTCAAAAGGTTGCCGGATTGTTCGACATTCGTGCTCGGAGAAGACGTGGTGGGTTGCCCATGTCGTCCATAAGGTGGAACGTCGACTAACGTATAGTCCACCTGCACGTGTTCATCGGGTAAGACTGGAAGTTCTGTACTTGTACGATTATTCGATAGATTCAAGGTGGTAGGTCGCACTACTTCAGATAGCAGCAGGTTAGGAGCATCTAAAAGTGAGGCAGATCGACCTGATAATCCTACACCTAAACGAGGAAGTTCCTCTTCACCTAGGTAATGTAGCTTACATCCAACTTGATAGAATAGTCAATGATAGTATGTAAGAAGGTCGTTCTTAAGAGCTTCATGTTCAGGCTTCGCAGCCGGGATTCTATTCAAGCGTCCTCGAACATGCAACAATCTAAAATATATTCGTTCATATTCGTTTCTTCGGTTTTCGAGATCAAATTGCTGGATATCCGCGCTCAAGTCATCCAACTTCAGGTTACAGATATGTAATTCGTGATCTGCATCAACATCTAACTTATTAATGGGATCTTGGTGGATAGTCCCGCGCAATGTGCAACGGTTTTCCGCTACTGTTTCTGCAATGGGTGCGTGCCTAATCTTGAGTTCATAGACAAGCTCGTCGCGAAGCAAACGATTCACCTCCATTTTGGACTCGTTGAACAAAAGCGAAAACAAAAGAAAAATGTAGAAATGTAAGTAGCTTTAGACCACTTCTAGGTCTTCAAGCAAAACTAAAAGAACAACAAAAAAACGAATTTCACGCTTCAACTACGCTGTAAAAAAAGAGAAAAAAAAGAACAACTGCAGTAGGCTAAATAAGCAAAATCGCGGCTGACACGTTGGGCTCCAATTCTTTATAACGTGGCTGAGGCTAAGCCTTATCAGGAGTTGTGTCAAATAAGTCCCATTTGCTATTTTCACAATTATGATCAGCGGCAGTACAAGAGAGATTCAGCGGCGTAAAGCAACTGAAGGCCGTTTCATAAGCAAACAGCCGCATCAAGGCAAAAGGCAAATTTAACTGCAAAAAGTAACTGAAGGTTGCATTGCAATTCATTAGCAGTAGCGATACAAAAAGCACTTTATTAGAGTAAAGCAGCTGAAGGCTGCGTCGCAACTCATTAAGAGCAGCGATACAAAAGGCAAGTTATTAGCGTAAAGCAGCTGAAGGCTGCGTTAGGCCCTGAACACACGGGATTCCGTTTCCCAGATTCGGTATGCGGGATACAGAATCTGAGTCCGTTCAGACACGGCGACTGAATCTCAGACGCGGGCTTTCAGTCACTTGCAGTGCCGTGCTGTTATGGACCAAGCATTGCTGTTCTTTGTTTCTGTCGAATTAGTCTAGAAGTGCTGTATTTAAAATCAGGGATTGGGCTCTACTAAGCTAATAAATTTTTCATTGTCAAATAATGTACATTCTATGATCGTTGTATAGTAAGGAATGCCTTGCTTATTCGATTTAAATAGAAGTTGAAGAAAATCTGCTACGTCTATGACCTGATATCATATGTTCTAGCTGGCAAAAGTAGGCGAGTCCAGGCCGTGGTACACGTGGACTCATATCCTCTATATGCTCCAATGGTAAATCGGTATCCGAGATACAGAATGTGTCGCCGGCGGCCGATTTTCCTTATCTCTCCATTTCGGCCGCCGGCTACAAATTCTGTATCTCGGATACCGATTTACCATTGGAGCATATAGAGGATATGAGTCCACGTGTACCACGGCCTGGACTCGCCTACTTTTGCCAGCCAGAACATATGATATCATATCATAGGCGTAGCAGATTTTGTGGAACTTCTATTTAAATCGAATAAGCAAGGCGTTCCTTACTATACAACGATCATAGAGCGTACATCATTTGATAATGAAAAGTTTATTAGCTTTGTAGAGCCCAATCCCTGACTTTAAATACAGCACTTCTAGACTAATTCGACAGAAACAAAGAACAGCAATGCTAGGTCCATAACAGCACGGCACTGCAAGTGACTGAAAGCCCGCGTCTGAGATTCAGTCGCCGTGTCTGAACAGACTCAGATTCTGTATCCCGCATACCGAATCTGGGAAACGGAATCCCGTGTGTTCAGGGCCTAACAATTCATTAACAGTAGCGGAACAAAAAGCCTATCGAATAGGGCAAAGGCCCGATGTGGAATGTTATCGGTACCCCACAGATTGCACTGCGGTCAACAGGTGGGGCTCGAGGTCTCGCCGTGAACGTACTCGATCACGCCGGGGACAAGAAACATCTAACCTTGAACCGGGAACAGGGCCCTGCGGCAGCAATCTCGACTCCTTCACGTGGTGGACAGGCGGACGAAATCGTCTCCGAGAGCTCGCAGACAAGAGGATCGATGAATGCCGAAGTAATACAATTAACACTAGAAGCCAATCACGCACCGGATTATGTGCATTTTTTGGGATATTTCCACTTAACAAGTGTCACCAAATTTGGAGCCACGAAAAAATCAACTTGAAGCTCGGAAGAGGATTTATAAAATGCCCGCAATGGAGGACAGAAACTTGCATTTAATGTACATAAGCCGAAAAAGCGGAAGCATTGCCATTTCGAAAGAAAAGAAGTCCCAGATGGGCAACCTAGTAAGCACCTAGACGCGAGGAAAGTTGCCGGGCGTTTAATAAACAAATTGAAATGGCTTAAAATATATTCGAATCATCATAAATTGCTTTAAACAGGTCAGCCATGCAGCTGCAACCACAACAAAGTGTTCCAAAAGAATTACTACGTGCTTGTGACGTCACGTTGTTCGATAAGCAAAAATAGCAGATGTTTGCCTGCGTTATTAGGCTCTCAGGGAAAAACCGCATTGAGAAAACTGGTGCAGAACGCCGAAGGCGTTACTGAACTTCTAACGGAAAGAAAACTTCTTCCGCAGAGGCAAACTTATTTGCTTAGAAAACAAGTGGGGCTAATGTATACATGCGAAATCTTATTCGAGTATATTTTAAATTTGCGAAAAGAACACAGTCAATACAAAATAATGAAAATATAATAAACTTAGCTGAGATGCAGTTTATACTTGATGATTGACCTATCAGAAAAGCCAATACGGCGGTCTTTGACGCTGATCGCATATCTTGACAGACGAGCAACGGCTCGAAAGCCGTTAAACGATAACGTCAGGCTCGCAAACGGAACCTAAATAAAGCAGCTGTAAAAGTATGCACTGGCAAAACAGGCGTCAATTCTACACGCTATGTAACAGAACTATGAATAGTTGGCGTGAAGCCACACGCTGACAACGAAATGATTCGCCGGGATAAACGATGGTCGCAAAATAATCGGATAAAGCGTCGAACGTTGCTTTACTAGTCCATGTGAAATTCCGCGAAACTCAAACAAGAAAGAATTCGTAATTTTATATCAGTTTACCAAATGGAAACAGTAAAGGGCCTTCCAAACTGCTCTATTCACGAAACAAATAACACACAATAAGCAACCTCTTTTCTAAATTATGTCTGACCAACTACCGATCTGTCCCTCGCGCCAACGTGAAAGTTTAATGAGTCGGAAACCTCTTTCTGTTCTGTGCGCGCGAAATTTTTGAACGAGCCTAACGATTCATATAAGATTCTACTTACAGTCCGATGGCTTCTAACTGTGTAGCAATGCAAACAACTGGTACTTCGCCGCGTAATAATTATTTCAATATCATCTGCATACCTGAAACAATAAGTCATTGTCAGTAATAGAAAAACTCTTTCCCATCAATCTTGGTGTTTTTTTATATTAGTGTATTAATTATTTTATGCATTTCAATGATTATTGACAAATGGCACTAACTATATTTGTAAAAATCGTATTTAATCAAATGACAATTACATACAATTCCCCGCCACAACAAATAGAATCTGGTTATTGTTCTTTCGTTATTTTTTTATTGTAGCAAGTCGACGTTCATCTTCTAGATAAAAGTTATAGTAACTACCAAAAAGTTTCTAAATATTATGAATTGAGCTTGGTTAGAGGAATTTAACTCTTTGTAGACATTTTTCGATTCCTGGCTATTACATATTACGGTTACGTTTTCCGGCTACCGCTGTAACACGTAGGCTATTGGTTTTTTCCGTGCTTCATGACAGTGATTGAAATATTTCAAGTCGGATTAGCGCTTTTGACAATCGGAGATAGAAGCATGGCTGCGATTTCACGACCACAATGGTCACCAATCCGAGTGTCGACCACGGCTACTATTGCTTAACTATCAAGACCCTTAGTCGGCACCCCTAGTGTTCTGTTGTCCATGCAACTAGATATGATTTGAAGCCATCAATCTGTTTTTCTACAAAGACAATTGGATGGCCACCCTGCACTTTACATTCCTGTTAGAATACGAAAGTCACTAAACGAGGTCTTTAGCAGAGTTGGAGTTTGCTAATAAACTTATTCGAGTGAATCACTGATCTTTCATGGGGCTTTTTAACGGAGAGACTAACGCTCCAACCAAGTACATCATCAGCTGCAACAACAGCAACTATCAAATAATTAAACGCAAATCGCCCCGTAATTCAGCTGCAACACGAGATTCGCGTTGCCTCGGAAGCATTACACTGACACAGCATGAGACGGTTGTAGCAGCCCTGCGGCATAATTCTCGGAAGACTACCGTTTCGAAACTCGATGCTAATCCTAGAAAAACCAACTTAGTGTACGGCTAAGTGCTCTTGTAAAGAACTTCGTGTCGTCAGCCCTTCGCAAAATTTGACAAATCCAGAGCAACGTGGTTAAAGCAAAACAAAGCTCCCAAGTTTCGCAACATTTAATCAAGACGCGGCCGTGTTAGAGGCTTCTTAAATGATGAGCTCGTTTGGCGACAGATGTTCTGCTATTACATTCCTCGAGACTTATATTTCAAATCTGGGGAATATCTGTCAAGTAATTGGCGATTGGTTATCGAATATTTCATTTCTCGTTATTTGCAAGAATGATTTGAAGCTGTTTTATTGTATATTTTAAATGTCGCTCAAACCCCTTCTTCTTGTATTGAACCTAGAGCTAAAAGGTGTAGTATATTACATGCTTTTCTTGAAATAAATTGACATAGTATAATATTTACAATATATTCTAACCTAAAAAGGGTTACCGAATAAATGTTACTAAATTAATAAGAGCTATAGCAGTAGCATAATGTAAAAGTGAAGGACAATAAAGGAAATTGGACTAATGACAGACAAGGTATTATGAGAGCAGTTACAAACTTCTACCAAGACCTTTATACAACAAAGGTAAAAAGCGACATAGACGAACAAAACACAAGAAGAAAAGTTACAAACGTAGGCTCTGAAGATATACCACCAATTAATATAGACAAAATAACAGTGGCAATGAGACAGACGAAGAACGGGAAATGTGCCGGAGAAGATGGAATCCTAGCAGAGGTACTGAAACTCGGAGAAGCTTCACTTATAAAAGAACTAGAATCACTCTTCAACAAATGCCTGCAGCAAGAAGACATTCCAGAGGATTGGGCTAATGCACTTGTAATATTGATTCACAAGAAAGGAGACACCGAAGACGTGGAGAATTATAGACCCATTAGCCTACTATCTCAAATCTACAAGCTATTCTCCAGAATTATAACCAACCGCCTAACACCGAAGCTGGATTTCTACCAGCCAAGAGAACAAGCAGGGTTTAGACGAGAATTTAGCACTACCGAACACTTACAAACGATAAGAACACTCTTGGAAAATACAACAGAGTATAATATACCCCTTTGGCTGGCATTTATAGATTTCCGGAAAGTTTTCGACACCTTCGAATTATGGGCAATCGAACAAGCTCTCAAGGAAGCAAGAATTGACCATCGATACAACACTCTAATAAAAAAACATTTATAATAAAGCCACTCTACAAATAAAATTACATGACACATCTGACAAAATAAACATCGGACGAGGAGTAAGACAGGGTGATATATTGTCGCCCAAGCTATTCACTCTAGTCCTGCAAGATGCGCTAAGATTAATTCATTGGGAAAACCGGGGCATCAATATCAGTGGAGAGAGACTGCATCACCTACTATTCGCTGGTGATATAGTCCTGATTGCTCAGTCAAAATCAGAGCTAGTGATGCTCATCGAGAACGTTCACAGAGCTACCGCCCGCACTGGCCTTGAAATTAATTTCCAGAAAACAAAATACATGACAACAGAGAACGAAGACGTCAATCAATATGTCACGCTTGGAACAAACAAGATCGATAAGGTAACCAAATACAAATACCTAGGACAGACCATAACCGTAGAAAAGGCGAACCAAGAACTGGAAATAAACGAAAGGATACGACTTACGTGGGCTGCCTATAACAAGGTAAAGGACATACTAGCTACGAATATTCCAATTCCACTGAAAGCCGAAATATATAATCAATGCATTCTGCCAGTGACAGCCTACGGCGCACAGACCTGAACATTCACTAAATCTATACTGAACAAATTGAGAGTTAACCAACGAGCAATTGAGAGAAGGATACTCGGCATATCGTTGAGAGATCACAAAACGAATGTATGGATAAGAGAGAAGACAAAGGTTACAGATATCGTTAACCACATCGCGACATTAAAATGGAACTGGGCTGGTCACGTGGCAAGAGGACAAAACAAATGGAGTGGCAAGATAATACGATGGAGACCGTGGAGTAACAGCCGAAGCGTAGGAAGGCCACAAATGCGATGGAGCGACGACCTCAAGAGAACAGGAGGCTTAAATTGGTACCAGGGAGCACAAAATAGAGCTACTTGGAGAAGCTTTAGGGAGGCCTATACCCAAAGGGCAGAAAACGGCTGAGAAAGAAGAAGATAGCAGCAGATTTTATCAGTGAAGAGTCTGGTTAATCAGTTTGAACTGTTGACGTAATGCTTCTGCCTAGATAATTTTTACACAATTACATTGGCCACCTATTTTTTATTGCCATTAGTAGTTCAGATGCCAAGATCCGATTCATACTCAAGTTTATAGACACAGAATACATGAAATATCAAGTTTCTATTGGTTGGCTAATTACAAGTCAGATCTTAAGTAGAACTAATTTAGTAACGTACGCAGAATGTTAAAATTATAAAAACAAATTTATTCTGGACTCTGGACGTGAATCTGGGTATGGGAGATATGCAACCCACCATTTATGGACCAGAGTTGATATAGATGGGTAGTCGAAAAGATTGCCGCAAAATAATCGCCTAGTGTTGCAAGCAGCAGTTCCGAATTAAACATGACAGCACAAATTGGAGCCTTTGTTTAAATTTAGTGTAGAACTAATATTACTGAATTTCGACAAATACCCGGGTTGTGGTTCTCATAGGAGGGCCACATTTGACGGCACCTAGAGTGATGCAACAAGCTAAATTCTTAACTCGCAAAAGCCCCGCAGCGTGCAAAGTCAATATGGCCGACGGTGGGAAACGAATTTGCGCTTGCCTCGGGTTATAAGCGAGAGCAGTAATTCGCGTCTGGCGGTATGGCAGGATATCGGGGATAGGCAGGCAAGTGCCCCCGTAAGAGGTACGTTTTGTCCTTACTACTTTCGGCTACCAGAGATACGATGTAAACGCTTTTTGATAGCGAATTATCGGCGACCAGAAAAGTAGGTCGAAGGTCGCAGGTTGAAAATCAGGAAGGGTCTGGGTGCTAGGGAGGGTTCGTTCTACGTACTCAAGTGCATCTTACGGTGTTAGATGGCTTCGATTAAGCCCTTCACGGGCCTTGCTATCTAGATCAAAATCTGATGGGAATGTGCTGGATATCGTTCTGAGCGTGAATGCGTTAAAATGCAAAACTGAGAAGTCAAATCTAACCTTAGGCTATTTCAATGCACAATATGCAAAAATAAACGCCTGCGTAAAGATGCTAAATCCAGGATCCATAGAAGTCCAGTCCGACCATTAATCACATGGTGACGAAACGAGGTATAACACGGCACACACAAGAAAAGTGATGAAGGATTATTAGAAGTATGTGTAACGTCACACCACTGAATTAATTTTTGAAAATCCAGGAAACCAGTGGAACCAACATATTAACAGAAAGCAAAACGACAACATAGTTAAGACAGCCAGAGATGATGCTCTCGTAGGTCATAGAATCTTAGACAGACCGAGAAAATGACAAAAATAATACATAAAAAGATATTGGTTAACACACCAGCAAAGCATCAAGATGAAGATGTGCATAACAAAGATTAATATAAAGGAAAATGTATCTAGAATATGATGATATGCATAACTACGCGCGTGGGGGCGGTCGGAATTGGCCCACATTCTCGCGCGAATATTTCAGTGAGTTAAAGTCAAGTAAAAGAAGACTTTTTGACTTGGACTTCGAAGTCCTGTCCCGTCACACTGAAGCGAAGCTACAGTCGGCTTTGATCGGATATTTAGGAAATTCTTCCGTTTTGGCATTCATATATCTCTTCAGAGTCGCTCGCAGAACGACACTTTGAGTAGGTCGTATCCGCTCCATTCCGGGGGATTCCTCTTCGTCCAGCACGCCGTTCCTTACTCGAGCCCATCGTTCTGGCTGCTATCGAACAGTTTTTGGCATCAAGTTCGAAGTTATAACTATTAGATTTTGTAATCACGATGCCAACCAAATTGCTGCATTCAAAAGCTAAGATACACTTGTCATGTTAATTATGAAACGAATATTGACAACTATCACAGTCGTAAACACGTTGTAATAGTATAATAAAAAAATTAACTGCCTTACGCCGCCTAAAGTTTTCGGAACGTCTACGTTGGCAGTGTTTGAATCGCCTTCTTGCAAACTATTACGAGCCTGTTAGAAAGCTATCAATATTTGTTTCCCGTGGACGAACAATTTTTCTAAAAACCTCTTGTGTAACGTAACGTGCCCGCTGCAATTACAACTTAAATCACCTGTGAACGGTAATAGAAGTATTTGCGTTTTTTCAATATAACCGTTATTATATTGAAAACGTACTTTATTCATGAAGGAGAATGCAGTTACCCGAATTTTTTGAAGTGCGATAAACGTATTAGATTCCAAAGAGACAATGTCTATCATTTTGAGAGCGTACCACATCAAGGCAGACACAACAGGTGGCGATTAACAATTACCCGAATTTATACAGGCACTTTCTGGCCAAAATCAGTTGTTGGCAATCGCGAGCTGACTGGAGCACTTTTCCTTTCTTGCGGAATCGTAGACCTGTTTTCCCCGGTAACACGGTCGCCACTCATTGCAAAATTGATGTATTATTGAACACGTTCATAAGTTTATTTAGCAGAATTATGTTTATTAAATTTCTCTACAGATGTAATATATTTTCTTCTTCGGTACGTTATCGTGAAGATTTGTTTTATTTTAAATTTCAATCGATTTTTATCTTGCATTGAAGACATTAAAATAGAAATTGTAGTTTTCACCCATTCGTTTAAACTAACATCTGCTAAAGAAGAAAATAATTAAAAAACAAACGTACTTATTGGTATTAAACGGAAAATATTCCAGACATCATCAAATTCAGAACAGAAGGGTCCCGAGTGGTGTAGCTTGAACAAGCGTCCACGTTCGATCAGCAGAGTTAAGCAACGCTGTCTCTGGTCAGAACTTGGATGGGAGTTCCACGGCTGCATCTCTCGGCGCCTCGTGGTACGGCTATCACGGAAAAAAGTTGGTCCCGGCGGTTATACAACATCATGACAGTCGTTAGTGGGGTTGGAAGTCCTCATAACTGCACAGCGACGCCTATAATTGGCCTAACGGCTGTTGGCTGAGTGCGAATTAAATAAATAAATAAATAAATTTTCAAACATTATTAAAGACAATCCTTAATTTAAAAAAAGGAGCAAGTTGCGCAGTAAGCGTATACCTTGATTAATATACAGAGTGTATTAAAACGTACGGAAAACATTTACATCACGCATTTCTATGTCAAACAGCAAGTAAGAAGCTTTAGTACCTATTTTTGTTAACCTGCTGGTTATTAAGATATTAATGGTGTTACTTTCAGTTGTCAAATTCCTATGGTTGAGAATTACAAGTAAAATAATATCAGTAACTTACAGTTGAACAAGTAAAATAAATATACTGGTATGCAGTTATCTTTACAATGTAATAGTAACAATTAGGAAGTTATGTAAGTCATTAACGTCATTTTGTAAGATTTTCGTAAAGGTTCTCCTTAAATCATTTCATATTAGTTATTCGGTGCTATCATTGTTCCAAGTTGCTTTTTCCTTGTATAGGAAATATCTTAAATGTATTTGTTTCCACATTCAGCGAGTCCATGGGTTGGTTCCGGAAGGGTATCCGCGACGGATAGAGTTTGGCAGACGGTTGAAGCGGCAACAAGAAGTCAATCCGGTTTTCACTACAAAGATTTTATGGACGGAGGAAGCAACATTTACTCGTAACAGACCGAAGAAACCCTCAAGTGTTTCACTAAACTAATCATCAGATTGAGTTTCAATGTATGAGCTGGGATTATTAGAAATATACTAATAGACCCACACATTTTGCCTCGTCGATTAAATGCCGAAAATTATATCGATTTCTTAAACAACACTCTTTAGTGATTATTGGAGGAACTACAGCCTACTGAGGGTTCAAACTAGAGAATGGTTAAACCAAAACTTTCCTAAGACGTGGATCGGCCATGGTGGTCCAATATTATGGCCCGCAAGAAGTCCCGACTTAAATATCCTAGATTATTTCTATTCCTGGTGTATGCAACAGAAATTGAAACCCAAGAAGAACTCATTGAACGTATGAATATAAACATTATTACACAATATACCAAATGTTTAGAAGTTGCTGGTGCTCTTCGAGCAGCTTTTGTAAAAAAAAGATAAAAGAAATTTCGTCTTGAGTTGTAACATTTTTGGTCATTATTAGCGACATTAAGGTATATTGCATACTTGATTGAATTTTAGAATTAGAGAATACGAGTACCCGGATTCATAGTCCATTTGAGTTACAGATGTACAAACGTTACTTAATTTAAAAACGTTTAATCGCTAATATTTGAAAAAGCTAATCGTTTAAGACCAAATTAGAAGTAGAACCTTTGGTTTAGTCTTTCACATAGAATTGCGTGCTGTAAGTTTTAATACACCCCGTATAATGATTAACTAATCTAAAAGACAATATCTTCGACCAATTAAGCCAAAATTGTAATCAGGGGACAATTCTATCCTAGCAAAGGACTTTTTAGTTTTGATTAATTCCTTAGTAAAAAGCAAGCAATCCTAAATATTGCAGCTGCATCTGCTGCATCTCAGAACAAGAAATTTATAATCCATGTTAGTCACAGTACTTCCAAGAAAATCTTCTCAGAAGGTGTGGTAATGTTCTTGGATTTCGACTTTGAACAATGCATGTTTATTCTAATCTTGGATGTAAAAACGTGTGGCTGAAATATTTAATTGACGTTTTTCTTTGTGAAGAGATGCCTCGCACTGAAATTGTTGGCAACGAAGTAAAGCTATACAATTTGGCCCTAAACGTAGTTAACTATTCCCTACTACTAATGCAAAATACTCGTTAGGCCTTAAGTAAATGCATTTCACGTTGTAAGCAAAACGAAAACTTGAGTGGGAATTAGCGATGCACCGCTCAATCGCTTTAGTTTGTGCAGCTAATTGCTTTTTCTTGTTCGAGTAGTGCAGTGTTTCTGCACTATGAATTGAATTTTCGATTTAACGTTATCTACACTGGTAACATATAACCCCATTTAGACCTTTCGCCAATCTTCAAAAGTTATGTATTTGTTGTAATGTTAGAAGTTCTCGGGGAATTATACTTGACTTTATAATATAATAAACAAATGAATTTTTAATTTGAAAAATTACTATTCCGTTGTATGTTTACGAATTTAAGTATTGCTGCAACCACCATTTATGCGCGGGGAAGAGTTGAGGAGACAGCTAAATTTCTTCGCGCGGATTCAAGTTAGCGCGAAGGCAGTCGGTCAGCGTAGAGAACTAGCAGAATGTGGTTCGTCGACCGGGCGTGATGGCAGATACATTAACGTCCCCTAAGGGCAGTTGTGACGTTGTCGGATTTACTAATCACGATTGTGCAGTGGAATTTTATTTCGACCCCTGGTCGGATACTTTGAGGGACTTCGTCCCGCCATCTAATGTTTTACAACATCCTGTATAGCGACGCTCTGAACCGCCATGGTCCCTCTTTCTATCACTGAATACCCACGTCTTGAATTGAAGCTACTCTTTATTCGACAAGCCTAGGAAGCAAGTTATCCGAGTAGGCGACTACCGCTGTCCGCTTAAATCCTGGCTCAACCGAGAGCTCACTTATCCTTGTTTTTGTGTGCAACATTACTGCATTCTAGCTAAGTTGATTATGTTATAGATATTAGTTAAGCAATACATGTTCTGAATTGCCGCAATTCCGAATATGTTTTATAAGTTAAGCGATGTATGTGGCGCCTAACCAAATTATACCTCGATGTTTCCGCATACCTTTAAGGTACAATTTATTTATTTGCACTACCGCAAACTTTTTTTCCAGCCTACAGCTCCGCGCCCCCCTTCCCATTAAGCTACTGAGCCACCTTCGTTGGCTGGTTGCGGGTCGTAAATCAGTTTTGCCCTGTAAGAACTGCCATAAAAATTTTCCATTATAAAAACTGTTAGTTTCCTCTGTTAGAGACTATATTTATTGGTGAGATAGCTAATTTTCAAGTAAAGTGTTTTTATTTCCTGATATTGCCAATTAGAGTGGTTTGGCAACCAAAATGTAAAAACATATTTTCGAGATTCAAATCTTATAATTCGATTGATTGTTTATTCACCTCGACATCTCAACAGCCACATATAAATTTACTGCTAAATTTCAAGTAAACAAGAAAGAATTCAACATTATATATTCCAATAGATTTTGGCCACCATTTTTGTTCACACCAATATGAAGGTTAAGTTGGATATTATGATACTTAAGCTCGTTAGAAAATGTAACAATAACACTCTACAAGCAATAAAAAAATGTTCAGCATTTATAGGCAGTGAGTTTCAATCATTGGGATCACTTGCAAACTTTCAAAATTTAGCCTAAATTGAAAATGGGTTTATTTTGAAGTAATTAAAAAGCATTCGGTCAATTTACCCTGGTAATTAAAACTCGAATGATTTAAAATACAAATCCCACTGGATATCAGATTTAATTAAAGCTGTGGTTCGTTGGGGACAATACGCTATTTACAACGTTATTGAAAACTGCCAGATTTGTTTGTTTTTATAAACAGCACAAACACCCTATTGAAAAGTTAGATTACAATTTTGGCAAATCTATAACAAGACTAATTGTTCGTCTCCAGCAACTTTCTGAATCTTTTACACGATCTAGACAGCTGTAATTAGAAAATAACCTTCACGCGAACTGCCTGTCATTTTCAAAAGGAAATTATCAGTAGGTTTCGAAGGCCACGCTGTGAGCTTGCGCCTTCAAGTATTGACAGTTTAATCCTGAATTATTAGTACGGAAAGAGCTTCCGTGATGGCTCGGAAAAAGCCCTGGAGCCAAAGTGTCAGATTTCGTGACACGGTCCGGTTATAGGCCACGTTCCAAGTAATTGCTTGCTTCCTTTGATGCCACTCTTCCTTGACGTTTCCGAGAGCACTTGAATTGCTTACGAATGTGTTTCTCCTGGCAGGGAATTTTGGATGTGTCACTTCATGCGTACTAGGGATACACACTGTCGCATTAATGATTTAGTGCAAACACTTCATAAGAATGTTTTTGTATGTAGTAATATTATAGCAGCAATTTTCAACCATTTTTATTCGAATTCGATATTTTGCTTAGAGATATCACACTCTAATATACAGTGATCGCCAAAAAGTTGAAATCAAAAGGGAAACATTATTATTCAGAGTGTTTTGGAAAATCGAACCCTGGCGATCAAAGGTGATTGAAAAAAGATTACAAATGGACGAAACGGCTTCCATTATCCGTCAAATTTTAAATTTGTTGACAATAATTGCAAAAAATTCATTTACTAGCCAAGATAGAAAAAATTTTTAGCATAGTTGTTTAAAAAGTAATTTTCTATCTAAATTTTGGTTGAAAAGTTGAAAAAAAATAACCCAAATTTGTAGAACATATGTAAACTGAAAAAAGAAAAATGCCCTCATTTAGACAACTGGAAAAGAACATTTACATAATTTTTTGTCAAAGGAATTCATTACTAGGGGTAGATCAGAGTTTTTAGAAGCCATTTAAATAGATATTTTTTACCATTGAAAATATTTCTCTTAAAATGCACCCTTGCATCAAAAGAAATCTAATTAACATTTTCTATTATCTTTTCCAATTATAAATCTTTTATAAAGGTTTTCACGTAAAGAAATGAAATTTTTAAAAGTATTCCAAATTTCCTAGTCATGTGTAGTTCTAATGTTCTTCTATTCTACATTGGATGTTTTTAATCAATGTATTACAGGCACTGAATTTTTGATGCAAATAGTGGAAGGTATTTCAATCAGTAATAACAGGTTTTGAGCTAAGCCAATAAAATGTGTCCGGGATAGAATTTGGCAGAGACGAGTTTCTTGTTAGGCTCATCAAATACGATGTTAATTGAGCGAAAAGGGCGAAGCTTTTACAGGACTAGCAATTTAGATTGTACGTGCAAACACCAAAGCAGTAATAGCGCTGGAAGCAAATCCTACCAAGCTTTTCAAAGGAGGAATTGTGTAGAATTAGTAATACATTTCAAAAATATTTTTCTTCTAGACAGGTAGAACCCTTACATGCAATACGAAATTTCTAATATAAAGAACTGGCTATTTTCCGATTTACCATTGTTGATACTAATTGATTGAATTTCTCGCCATTGTTCGTTGTAGGAAAGGGTGTTTTCCAATTATTTTTGGATTAAGCTGTTCTCAGACTATTTATCGCCTAAATTTTATAACAATCATCGCTGGAATGTAATTTATGAATACACACAGCTGTGGATTGTGAACGAATTTCTATCGAATATACTATCAAAACGAAATTGTCGTACAAAAAGGCTATGAAATACACAACGCAAGGAATCATAAAAAGCTACAGGGCTTTCCGTCTGTTCTTCTACCTAATCTTACGCAAACGTATGCCTTTGCATTTTAGAAACTAGCGTTATCTGACATTAACAGTGTTTCTGCTAGTATAATGATCGTGTAACATGAATATCCAGGTGGCATTGACTCGAGCTGGAGCTTCAGAGATGGTGTCAACGTCGCTTTTGATAGTGGAGCCGAGGTACTTGAACTGGTCGACTTTCTTTAGGTCTTCGCTGTCGATGTTGATGACTGATATATTCAGGCTTTTCAATTTCATTTGTAGAAAAACTTTTTTTCAGCTAATTGTTTAAAATTTAATATAAAAGTATAAAGTGAGAAATGTAAAAATATATTTCGACTTAATAAAAGTCTTCTTCAGTTTACATCATATCTGTAAGTTAAAATACATAGTAAAAATCACATAATATAACAATTAGGAAAGTGAACGATTTACCAAAAAACATTAAAAAATGCAAAACGTACCTATTTAGTCAAAATTATTCCTTTTAAAAATTGGTCCTTGTTATTTTATTTAAAAACTTATATTCGAAAATAAGCGGTTATCACTTAATCAACCATTATCAATGTTTACTTCCCTATAGAAATAGAATATTAAAATTATTATAGTTAAAATCCAAATTAAAAACAAACTTACTATGGTCAAGGAGTTTAAAAATACTAGATTTTTAATTTACTTGCACAATTAGTAAATTAACAATTTCCATCTTGTTGTAGTTTAATATTTTGAAATTGTTATGTAGAAAAATGTTGACATCCTTCAGCGAAATTTAATTGAGAAATTGGAGTTTGGGTTTCTTTTTAAATTATTAATCCAGTTATGTAATAGTCCTTGTAATTTTATTAAATTCAAATTAGCTGTTATTACTTCATGGACTATTTAAATGCTTACTTCCTTATTGAAAAAGATTTATTAATATTTTTTTAACCTCAATATGTAATAAAAATGAACTTACTTTGTTCACAGCGTTCAGAAAAATAAGATTTATAATTTACTGGCATAGTGAAACAATTTTTTGGCTTTGCCTAATTGTTTCGCCATTTATCCAATTATTTCAGGCTTAACCTGTATATTTTTAGTTAAATTATAATTCCTTTTGCATTTCGAATTCGTAAATTTTCCAAACCAACGCATTTTGTACCTGGATCAAGTTCCTATCGTTTGCAATTTGCTCTTTTGACCTGTGCTATCTCTTATCAGAGTGCGAGCCTTCCTCGAGGAAACGAAATTCTTCGTCCGGGCACTTTGCTGTCTTCGCTTGAGCCCGCCGATACCGGCGCGGCTAAGCCTTGTTTTTAATTATGTCGAATTACGTGCGCTCAACCAATTTCAACGAGCAGTGTATTTTCTAAGGGCTGATTGTAATCAGGTACGATTGCGCTTTTTCTGTTTTATTATCTCCATACTAATTATATCTTTCTTAGCTCTTAATCTTAATTATCCGTTTCAACAACGAGTTTATCTCGGAGGCCAAGTCTTATCGCATTTTCGACACCTGCTGGGTCCGGCGTATTTGCTGCCGTTTGAAGATGCTATTGCAGCAATTTTCGGCGCTTCCCCGGCGACTTCAACAATGATTATTGCCGTTCACGTCCAGCTTACGTTTCGAGGTTAGTAGGTGCTACTCCGAGATTTATATTACTTCGACTTATTTTCAATACCAGAAATTTACATCTGTGTATTTTAAACCCGTCAATATTTAAAATTTATATTCATACGTTTTGCCATTATTAACCTGTAATGTTCAATTTCATACATGCTCTTGTTTTAATATTTGAATTTTAATGCTTATATTTAATTATGCACAGTTTATAAATTTTGCTATTTTTGATGTGTGTTTCGACCCTATGTAAAAGGTACAGTCACGCTATTTATTTTCAATAGCCTAACAGAAGGTTTTATTAGATGACTGTGATAAGCTTATCCCACAAGTGGTTTTGGTAAATTATTATAATAACCCGAAAGGGGTTCTTAATTTTATGCGTGTCGAAACCTTCAGTTAAGATACACAATTTTGTCATTACATTATTTACATTTTAATTGTCCTGATTATTGATTATTGACATTTCAAAACTTCTTATTGTTGATTAATTAAACGCTAGTCACTTGCAATTTATTTTTCTTCTTGTTATTTGAAATCTTTTGATTTCTGGCGCCCATTTCCATTTTCCTTTCCTTTTTGTCCTTTTTTAAGACATTCCAGGGTACATAGCTGATGATCTGAACCTACGATCTAAGGCCGCCGATATTTGAGCTAGTCGGCCATCGCGGTGAGTAAGAAACAGTTTTTCAGAGCTGCCGTGGTGTATAAATGGTAGGGGGGTTGATCTGCGATTTTTACTACCATTGCTTATTTTATTAATTAATCGCAGGTCGGCTTTCTTATTGTTTCAATAGTTGATAAGGAAAATCATTACAGTTTTGTTGTTGTCTAATATTTTAAATGTTATGTTAAAACACGTTGAAATCCTCAGCATAATAATGGAAAAATTGGTTTTAGGTCTCTTATTAATTACGAAAACATTAAAAATTATCTCTGAAAAGAAAGAGTAACTATTGTAGTTAAAGTTTTATCTAATTAAAATATTTCACTACTTACTATTGTTAAATTATTAATATTTTAATTTTGACTGGCTATACTCGTTTGGTTGAGGTGCCGCCATTTTATACACCTGAATTATGAAAAGTAGTTTATGACCAAATGAGAAAAATTTACTATCTTTTCTAAAAATATTATTGGCATTTAATACAATTGTTATTTTGAATTTAAGATTAATCAAATATGAAATTTATTTTTTAGAATAAATTATGATAAATTACATTTAATTTATCGATATCAGTTTTATAATTAATTGAATGAGGACTTTTTTAAATTTCTATCATTTCCATTATTAGGCGTTTCTGTAGATTATTTTCTCTCTGTAATATTTTAGGGGATTTAAAATCAAAATTATGAAAGTTTTCGACAGCATGGTCAGATAAAGCTGTATTGGCTAGATTCGGTTTTTCTGCTTTTTTTTAATTGCATTTTTATGCTGTGAAATCCTATTTTTTAGCAATTGCTTTGTCTGTCCGACATATTTAGCATCACAATTGTTGCAACTCAATTCATATATTACATTAGATTCATTATTTATTTCAATATTGTCCTTAAGGTTGTTAAAGAAAATTTTTCCAAGGGTGTTATGATTTTTGAAAGCTACTCTACAGTTATATTTGTTAAGTTCTTTTTTAAAAGCTAAAGATAAGTTAGGAATGTATGGTAAAGTTATATAATTAATAATAGTTTTATTATTTGTGCAATTGTTAAAATCATCACCAAGACAATTTGGTTGTAAATCTATGGAATGTTTTCTATTTATATTTTTTATTTGTGTTAATCTATTTTTAATTGTTTTTTCTATTAAATTTATTGGATAATTATTTTTAATTAACATTTGTTTAATTTTGTTTATATTATGTTCATTAAATCTGTTTGATGATAATTTTATGTCTTTTCTGTACCAGTTTGTTTCAATTATGTTATTTTTATTTCTAATTAAAGTTATATCAAGAAAATTAATCGAATTATTTTTATCCTCGCGTTCTATTGTGAATTTTAATCGTGGATGTATACTATTGAAAATGTTATAAATATTAGTTATGTTATTATTATTAGTTGCAACAATTATGTCATCGACATATCTTCGATAAAAGGAGATTTCAGTATTATTGTTGAAGATGTTTTCTTCTATTACCTGCATTACAAGATCTGCTATTGTGCTTGATAGTGGTTGTCCCATTGCTACACTATATTTCTGTTTATATATTTTGTTTTTGAATTGGAAATAATTTGAGTTTAAAATATATTCTACAGCTTTTTTGAATTCGTTTAAAGGTATTTCTGTTATTTCTTTAATTTTATGCCAAAATTTATCAATAGTTTCAAGTGCTAAAGTGATAGGAATATTTGTATAAAGAGATACTACATCAAGTGAAAATAATGAATGATTTTTAGGAAGAGTAGTTTCATCAATAATTTTTTTAAAAGACCATGAATCTTTAACACTGTATTTATTTATATTTGTTATTTGTGTTAGAATTTTTGATATATATTTAGAAAGATTGTAAAGAGGACTCATATAAGATGCAACAATTGGGCGCAAAGGAATATCTTTTTTATGTAATTTAGGTAGGCCATAAATTTTAGGTGACAATCCGTTGTGGGATATTAGATTTTTATAAGTGCAATTATCAATATAATTGTTATCTAGCCAATACTTTAACATTTTATTATTTGAATTTTGTATTATTTCTGTAGGGTCTTTTTTTTCTTGAAAATATGTTTCATCATCATTCAATAAGTCTAACATTTTTTATTATAATCTTCCTTATTCATTATGACAGTTATTTGAGTTTTATCAGCATTTGTAATTAAAATTTTGTCTTTATTTGCGTTTATAAATTTTTTAGCTATTTGAATTTTATTATTAAAATCATTATTAAGTTTTTGTTCATTGATATTTAAAGAGTTTTCTTATTATTATATTTATGTTTATAATTAGTTAAAATATTACTGATTGATGATCTGATGTTATTTTTATCATTTTCATTTATTTTTGATATTCCATGTTCGATGTTAGTTATTATTTTTTCATTTGGAATTTTTGATTTAGGGTCATAAATATTAAATTTTGGGCCAAATTCTAATACTTCTTGAACATTTTGTGGTATTTGGATATCACTTAAGTTTTTTATCCAATTATTGTTATTTGAAATGTTTTGGTTAATTTTGTGCGTTTGTTTTTTTGTTAAAATTTCAATTTTTTTGGTATGTTTAAGGATAGTTTTATTAGTTAATTTTTTAATTTGATTTGTCAATTTTGATAAGAATTCCACTATTTGATTTTGATTGTATGATTTTTCCATTAATTTCTTAATATTAATAATTTTCTGTTTTAAATAATTTAAGTAGCAATATGAGTCATTGATAATAAGTGATAGGATTTTCTTAATATGTTGTGATAAAATATTATTAATTTTTCTAAAATTATTGTTATTTTCAAAATTGATATTATTGTAATTTCTTTGTAAGAACTTGGGTGTTAATGATAATATTTTGCATTTATTAAGGAAATTCAAACGTTCACTTACCCTTACAATTTTAAAACTGTATTTCTTTAGTAGTAGTAGGTAGTTCTTCCTCTGTAGAAAATCTTGTTGGCAAGACGATGACATCTTTGAATCAGTTTTTCAATTGATTCACAAAATAGTTGTGTTAAAATAACAAGGACCAATTTTTAAATGCAATAATTTTGACTAAATAGGTACGTTTTGCATTTTTTAATGTTTTTTGGTAAATCGTTCACTTTCCTAATTGTTATATTATGTGATTTTTACTATGTATTTTAACTTGCAGATAAGATGTCAACTGAAGAAGACTTTTATTAAGTCGAAATATATTTTTACATTTCTCACTTTATACTTTTATATTAAATTTTAAACAATTAGCTGAAAAAAAGTTTTTCTACAAATGAAATAATATAAACAACAGCTGTAATAATTTTTAACACAAGGCTTTTCAATGTTAAGCTGCATACCATATTCATGCAACCTACTCTTCCACGGCTGCGTTAAGCCATGGAGCTGTTGGTACAGTTTGTTTGCTAAACGGATGTCGTCGGCGTAGAGAAGCCGTAGGTGGGGCGTCCTGATGTCAGCCGTCAATTATTCCATGCAGAGAACCCACAAAAATTGAAATCATGTCACCAAGGGTGCTTTCAGAAAAGGCGAAAGTCAGGGATGATATAATATCTTCATTCAATGCTCGGTAGAACATACACAAAAATATAGTATTACCAAATTGATACGATGAACCAATAGCACAATGCAAATTCAAACCATGCACAATAAAGGAGGCGCTTAAAACCAACAATTACATATGGGATCGGATGAGAATTTCGAAGGCGAGTTCACCTCTATGCGAATTATGCTTCTATAATTTTGTAACTGGCGATTTCGGATTTGCTTACTTCGGCAGCCGCTAGATGGATTCGTGTCTACAGTGAAATTCTGGACTTATACGAAGGGCCGCCAGAAAGTCGGATAATTCATGTAGTGTTCAACATTTCAGAATTATAACTTCCCTTCAGGATTTATAGTTATAGTATACAGGATGGTTCGAATATGCTACGGGGAAGATGGACACGTTACCTGGACTAGCGCCGGTGTCCAAATCGGTGGATTAGGTGAAGCCTTATCACGTGTTCCGGCGCCAAGTGTTCATCAGGACGTTTTGCGGACGGAATATGAACTCGTCACAGACCAGCGCCAAGTTCGATCGGGGTTTTGGAAAAGGGTGGTTGTGCACGTCACCTGAACTAGCGCTTTTTGCACAACCCAGGTAGGTTCTTTGGGTTTAGAAGAGGTCATTGGTTAGGGCAGGCGGACTCGCAGAGTTGTTCATTCTTCCGAAGCGCGTGCTTCTATACGCTTCTGGGGCTCACGTAATCTCAAATTTAGCCTGGGGATTCAAATAGTGGGGAAAACGGCTGCGTTGAAGACGCGGGCCGAATGACTCCCACCCAAAATGTGCACTAAAATACCTAGCTAAAATTTGAAATAATTAAAAGTATTTGTATGTCAAGAATTTGCCTCGAAGCTATCGTTACAATATCATCCCTGCTACAAAATCAATTTTGATTAATCTTCTAGCTGTGATCTGCAAATTCCTATTCTTCTTTAGCATCCAGAATGTGAAGCAGCAAGATTTACCAACACACCAACAACCTTAATGAAGATAAAGGTTACTTCCTTCCGTCTCTGTGGTAAGCGTCTTCTTTCCTCGATTGGTAGAAAAGTTTTGACGCTGGCGTAGATGACACGTTGAGTTACGTTGGTTTTTTGATTCACTTCTATGCCAGCAATGACGCGACCGTGACATTCACCGAAATAATCTTATTTGAATATAGATGAAAAAACCACGTTAGCAATATAACAACGCCAATCCAGTTTTATAGTACTGTCTAGGTGCCTCCTGATTTGTGTAATTCCTCCATTTCTTCTTTTAGCTTCATAGTGGTAGTCGATTCAGCGCCAAAAGCTTGGAAGCCTTCTTAACGTCTTGCACGTCTTAAGAAGCACTTCAGGAAACGTCACTTGTAGTTTTATAGGATCAGATTATTATACTGTAGGAGTTTGGAACTTGTTGAAGGGATGAAGGGATGTGAATGGAATAGCCAGGTTTAACTACCCCTTAAGACATTTGCAGTTTATATCAGTTCACAGATGAACACACCTCAGTGATAGATGATGTATTCAAAAGTCAAATCAAGTACAGAGCTTAAATAAAAAATATTGGTGTCATGTTTTATTTAGTAGTAGCAGTAGTAGTATTTTTGGAGAGACTCACTTCTAGCCTTAACCCTTTATTGGGCAAGTAGGTTTCTACGTGTATAAAAATTCTAATTGTTTGCATACTGCACCTAAAAGTCTTTGGATATCACCTGGTATATAAAGAAATACTGCAGCATAACCAAAAACAGAAGTTTACTGTTACCCTATGGTTACTTGGAACGGTTATGGTAAAACTTTGTTGAGACCATATGGTAACATTGACATTTGTAGTTCTATGTGTGTATTTACACGAAGTTGTGAAGATGCTTCAGCTTGCAGGTAAGCAGCGCCCAGCAGAAGGCTGACGTTGCATTGAGGATTTATCGTTGCAATTACGCCGTCCGCAGAGGAGAGAGGTTGTCTGTGGCAGAATCATCTGCCACAGCAACTTCCAGCGCACGGTAAAGTGGATTGCAAAATTCTGTCACCGTTAACCCCAAGGAACACTGCCATCTTCCCCGAACGTCTTTTGTAGCAGTCTTGATTAGGGCATCATTTTCGAAGGGGTAGCTTCATCGACTCTCCCTGAACCGACGACGCTCTCCAGGACAAATATTGTCAAAATCTCATCCCACCGTGCCAATTGTTGTATGTGCATTGGAATTTTGATAAAAAAATGCATTGCGTAAGTGGTTCGGGTTTATTTAACCATGAACTATTAGCGTTGCGTTTTTAACTGTTGAATGGTTTGAGTTGTCTTCCTCCCATAATTATAGAGAGCCGTTAGCCCATAAGGGGTCTGCTTATTAAACTATTAACCCTTGGGGCACTTTCTGAATAAATAATTAAAAATCATAAAGTACCTAGCATTCAGAAGACGTCCCAAAGAACTAATTTCTTTATATTATGGTGTATGTAATCTTGCTAGTATTGGAGATAAAGAATAGACGTGTTGTTTATCTTTTGAGTTTATTCTACTGTATTTTTTCCATGTCAAAACCTGTACAGCAATTAGCAGACAGAGTACTAATATCACCAAATGCAAATCCTAGCGGCGAGCGCTGTGGCATATATCGGTCTAAAGCATATTTTGTTTCCTATTTTAGCAAATGTGAATGCAAGTACAGAATTCGGCGAAGGCAAACATATTCTGAGCTTTCATATAGTCGCAACTTGTCTGTAAATAAGCACGATCCTATGTTTCGACTGACCCACTAGCCGGGGTAAAACTTGTCTTAGGACTAAACATTAACGGGTTGGGACAATGTAACCATTAAAATATATAAATGCTATTCTAAGCGAATTTGCGATAAGATAATCAAGGTAAGTTGATTTTGGTTGTTGAAAAGTAACCAATATTACTTTTAATATTGTAATTGATATTTTGATGTCATCAGATTCTGATATGTTGGTTTATATTCAGAATGCTTCTCCATTTAGCTTCACTCAACTCAAATCACTTACCCCACTAACCACCTCACTAGTAATCCGGAAAGGGCGGCAAGTGAGACTTTGTACGCCGGCGGCGGGCAAACAACAGACGCCCCTGGCCACTGGTACTTCTGCTAATATGAAACAATGTTATCTATGTAGCTAACATCATAACTATCTAAGATAATTTGTTGAAAGAATTTAGTATCGGTAATGGTATTATACCATGCAAGTATTTTAAGATGATTATGTTTCTAATGAAAAAACATTTTAGTAACCCATAGCATTAGTACTAAGATCACTTTTTCTGCTTATTATTAATTACTTCAAATTTCTTTAAATATTTTTTTAAATTTTCTGTAAGTACTCAATTGTGACTATATAAATTATAATTTTAGAACTGCGAAACGGTGGTTTACAAATAAATTCTTATTATTAAATAAAGTAAAATATATTCATTGCTTTTACTTCTGTAAATGTTTGTAAACATTGGGTTGTGAAATTGTCACAACGAACATGAGTGCAATGAGGCAACTTGCCTTCCACCACCTTTAATTGATTGCGCCTTGCGGACAAAACTAAATTGATTCAAAGCATTGTGTAAATTTAAATTGCTGACGGTAAAGAGTTGTTAGACTTCTGTATAATTTATATTTCCAAAACCTGTAACTTATGTTGTTTTGCATGCCAATCCTCTTATGAAATCTTGATTGATTTTAACAATAAGAACACTTTTTCATTCGCAATCTACAAGATCAATAATTTCAGCCAACATTATAGTGGCACAAAATGGTTGTGTAAGACGCGTAAGTAAATTTAAATTGCTGACGGTAAGGAGTTGTTAGACTTTTGTATAATTTATATTTCCAAAATCTGTAACTTATGTTATAAATATATTATATGTATAATTTATATTTACAATATCTGTAACTTATGTTATAAATATATTATATGTATAATTTATATTTACAATATCTGTAACTTATGTTATAAATATATTATATGTATAATTTATATTTACAATATCTGTAACCTATGTTATAAATATATTACTATAGAAACTCTCGAAAAGTGTTGAGTGACAAACCAAATAAATGGAACGCATTGTAAATCCGTAAAACTTTTAGTTATTGTGCGTTTACAAGATGGGTCTTTTGACAAAGTGGAAGTACCAAACTATGCTATTGTAAATGTACAGATTTTTCACTGTTAGTTTGTATATAAAAACTTAATGTAAATTGGTATTTAGAACATTTTAACGAAAAGTAATATAAATGCTTGACTCATCATAAAAATTTTAAAGTAATTTCGTAAGTTTTCGCTCACTACTATTATATTGTGTGTTCTTTCTCGAGCAAATATTTGAATTGTATTATTCTTTTATAGCAATTGTATTTTGCACATGCATATTTTATAAGTATTTTTTCTCACTTTGCAGAAGATAAGGTAATTTTTGCTTTTACAACATGTCTAGCCGAAATAAATTTCAAGAATTTTCCTCGTAAGTGACTATTACAAACACAGCATATCTCATTCTTAACAATAAGAACACTATTTCCTTCGCAATCTGCAAGATCAATAATTTTAGCCAACATTATATTGTCATATAGGTACGAAAGTCGGGTTGAGTTGCTTTCAACTACAGAATTTTCAACTACTTCTAACAAATGTTCCATTTTTTTGTCAAATCAGGCTGAAGAGCCTTTAACGGTAATTATGCAGCGAACCCCTTTAAGTTTAATATTTATAAAATCAATTATTTCTCTCTATACATTGACGGACAACACAAGAATATAAAACCAAACATTCATTAATTAGTCTTGCTAACTCGTCGTTCAAATTAAAAACGGTTCATCGATATCACAAGAAATAGATTTTTAGGAAAAAAGATGTCGATGCATTTGTATTAGCGACGAAACGCAATTTATTGTAAATTTTGTAATTGTGTCCGAGTCTTGTCGTATATGTCTGATTAACTCGAGAATTCGAATTTAACCATGTTAAAAAACGAATTCCAGCTGTTATACTGAGAACTATTTACTATGTTACGTGCAAATAATTCGTATAAGGATCGTAGTGCAAAAATACATTCTAAAATAATAAGGATATAAAAACTAACGTCCATTAATTAGTCCTGCTAACTCGTCGTTCAAATTAAAAACGGTTCATCGATATCACAAGAAATAGAATTTTTAGGAAAAGTGTGACAAAACTAAATAATTTGAAAGCATTGTAAATAATCTGCCAACAATTCGAAAAAAGATGTCGATGCATTTGTGTTAGTGGCAAAACACTATTTATTGTAGATTTTGTAATTGGAAATCACAGAAGGGGTCCAGTACAAGATATACCGGGTGTCCGTTCTCAAAGTCGAACATAGGCGATTAACATTGTATTGAACGTTTTTGCCTTTTCCTGCTCGCCAATTCAACTTACATGGAAGGTAATGGTATCAATGGAAAGATAAAATTAATACGCATCAAATGATACCACTAATAATATTCAAGATGCGGTTTTTATTTTAAAATACTAATTTAAAGCTTGGGAATTTTTAAATATGCCACGCCTTGCTTTTCAAGTTCGATAGCATTTGTCAAAAAAATTGGTAATTAGTTGGCGTAAATTAGGTATTTTCTGTCAACGTGTGTTAAAATTATCTACAGAAAAATAAATTATTTCAATGAAAAACGAATAAATGCACTAATGTTAATTGCCTATGTTCGACTTTGAGAATGGACACCCGGTATATATATATTTGGAGACACAATTATTTAATGATAGCGTTATGTCACACACACTAAACGTTTTCTTTCTTTCTATCTTGCTAAATGCTTTTGCCTATATTTACTCTCTCGCTCTCACAACCATGCTATATCTCTTGCATTCGTTTCTTTATCCTTGTCGTACTAACTGTAAGATTACGTCTTGCACGTTCTAAAGTAGCATTTTTTGGGGTGTTCTATAAGAAAGTACATGTACCTAGATAAAACCCCCTAGATTTAAAAAAGTTACTAGATTTAGGAGCGTCTGCGTCAGCGGTAAGTGCATATAACTAGAAAAAGTCCCTAGATTTAAATAAGTGAATACGCGTTACAGATTTTGGAAATATAAATTATACAGAAGTCTAACAACTCTTTACCGTCAGCAATTTAGATTTACACAATGCTTTGAATCTATTTAGTTTTGTCACTCAACACTTTTCCTAAAAATCTATTTCTTGTGATATCGATGAACTGTTTTTAATTTGAACGACGAGGTAGTAAGACTAATTAATGATGTTTGCCTTTATATTCTTATTATTTCAGAATGTATATTTGTACTACGCTCCTTATACGAATTATTTGCACGTAATCTTTTATTTCACATTACGTTACACGATTCTAAGTTTCTTCGATTCGTAAGTTTGAAAAATAATTTAAAAGTTAGTACTGCATCTATTTTAACCTAAAGTTTGCCATAACTAAAACATATAGTATAAAAATATTTTATTTAAAATCACGAAGTTAAAATCAATCAAGATTTCATAAGAGGATTGGCATTCAGACAAAGGATTGATAGGCAACACTTCAAACATCCAAGGATTGACAGGCAACACTTCAAATAGCTTACATAGAGAGGAACATCTAAAGAAAAAGTATTGACTAGCCTCCGTGGCTTAATGGTTAGCGTTGCTGTCTAGCAATACAATTGTAGCAGGTTCGAATCCGGCATGGAGCATAAAAGTTTTAAAAAATAAAATATGACTTTAGAACGACAAAGATAAACGAATGCAAGAGAGATATGACGATTGCGGGAGAGAGAGTAAGTATACAGTGCATCACGTGACTAATTCAAAATCCAAACATGGTGCGAGCAAAATAAAAATTCAAAGCGGCACTAGCATCAAAATCCAAAATGGGCGTGACGAAATCAAAATGACCGACGCCCCACGTGACTAATTTAAAATCCAAAAATGGCGCGAGCAAAATCAAAATCCAAAACGGCACTAGCATCAAAAACCAAAATGGGTGTGACGAAATCAAAATGGCCGACGCCCCAGGAATTACGTGAGGACATCAAAATGGCCCCAGGCAATTTAATTATTAAAAAGCCACAAGCAATTTAATTATTGCGCAATTTAATTATCACACCCCCTGGGCTTAACCAATTAAAAGTGGTAGGGGGTAAGGGGCCTTATTCTACTAACATGGTGGGTAGCGTGAATTTGTTTGCTCCTTTTTCTTATCAGATTATGTTTGATGGGCCACAGTGCCAAAATTCTTTCTCTGTTACATCCAATTCTGCTATAATGAAAGTCTAGAAATTTGCAATATGAACCGCCGTAACCATGGTGACTTCGGTATTAACCAAGACCAACTGCGGCAAAATGCTCTGCATTTGTTCAGTCGAGAGCAATAATTGAAGAGTATACTAGTATCGATAAGGTTTTGTTGAAATTTGAGTGCAAATGAAAAAGTTTAATCCTTCAGTGTTTTCCAATACTACCGCAGCGACGCATTTACTAGAGTTTTCCAGTTACAACTGTTTGTTCGCATGTGAATGTATAGCTTTACTATGTCACCAAGTCGACGATTCTACATTATTTAAATGCAAACACTTAGACATCTGAATATGACCCAAACAACGGTACTACGAAACAACATTTTTACACATGCACTACATGCGTTTCAATAAGAAATGAGGGGTATACAATATCATGAGCGAAATTACAGAATCCATCTAGGATCATATTAATAGCTTCTACATTCTCCAACCATGCGGGAAGACACGCCATTTTTAATATCATCGTACATTAGTGTCACGTCACGTACTTAGGACCGCATTATTCTGGAAAACGATGCATGCACTTCGCATTTTGCCCTGTCGTCATTTTTATCCCCTTTAACTTAACATCATTATTTATTTTAGATGTATGATTTATGGAGTAGTTCTTGATATAGGAAAAAATTCCACTGCCCAACAGAGCTTTTCAGCGTGTTAACGAAATTAAACCGAGCCGTGGCTTTCATGCAAGGTTGACCAATTAAAAGTAACGTCACTCTCGCTCACAAATGAACGTTGAATTTGGAACTAGCAACGAGTTCCATTTCAAAGTTGAAGTGTGTTTGTTACACTACATTCTCTCAATGTTTCGCTAATGAAAGCTCCATTTTCCACTGCCGCTCAATTTCAGCACTGAATAAACAAATACGTTCCTAAATCTGCATGTGCTATGAAAAGTCCTGTTACATCGGGCTGATTTATGTGTTCGAACTGCAATCAGCGGGAAGTGCCGTCGGTAGTACAGCGATAAATCATAATGACAATTATTAGTCTAATTTTGTTATGTATAGTTAAAGCTATCAAAATCGACAAACCGAAATAAACTCATATTTGTCACGCTGTATTAAAGAATTAACTTTGACTATTTTCCGCATCTCCTATTATCCAATCAAACGCCATGATTTTCCAAAATTCAAACAATCACGTGTTTTTATAGTGGAAAAAAATCAAATTTTTCCCTTGCGATTTTAACAGTTTCTTTTACCATTTGTATCCATGCAAACCACCAAAACTGTTGTTTTAAGCAATGTGGCATTTCAAAAACGTCATTAAACTGTCATTGTGAATCAGTATAAATGTCATATCCATTGTATACTGATACCAAATGAACCCATAATTGTGAAATGTTCCACAAAATGTATTGGGGGCTCATGATTTTGCTCGGAAAATGTTTTACTCGAGATTTGTTGTTTTTTTGGCAATGTCCCTCGACAAACTAATCTTGGACGCGTGACTTGTAATCATTTATCATGTCTGTGTAGTAAAAAAATCAAAGTTTAGCCGATAAAGTTAAAGCTTCAACACCCTACGGGTGTTTCGGGAGGAAACGGAAATATTTTAAGGACATGTCTAGGAAGCCAAAATAAGCTCATATGTTCAAGTCCGATATTTATTTGTTTCAGATATATGTTGATTAATTTAAAAAAAAAACTAAGGAAAAATTTATCACAAAACTAACACAACAAATAAACAAATTGCATTAATTCACAACAAATTTTCAAAAACATTACCGCCCACCTCGATACATTTATTTGTACGTTTATAAATTGAACTAGTAGCGGATTTTAGTGAACGGTGATTCGCTCTAATGAACGCTGCAGCATTAAGAATGCGCTCTAGTAACGCATCCCTTGTGTCCACTTTCGTAGCATGAACCAACGACTTCATCCATCCCCAAAGACAAAAATCTAGGGAAGTGAGATCCGGTGATCTCGGTGGCCAAGGATGCGGGCCGTCTCTGCCAATCCAGCGACAGCAAAAATTAGTATTCAGAAAATTTCTTACATTATTTGAATAATCAGGAAGCGCTCCATCATGTTGGAAGATAATAATATATGTGGTCGAATATTCACAGGTACTTCGTCTAATATAATTCTTTACGACTGAATTTGTGAGGCATTTTGACAATCTTATAAAATTATCACAACTGTCAGTTTTTAAGCTTAATGCTGTAGCGTTCATTACAGCGAATCATCGTTCACTAAACCTCTCTACTAGTTCAGTTAATAAACGCGCAAATAAGTGTATCGAAGTGGGCGGTGATTTTTTAGAAAATTTGTTGTGAATTAATGCAATTTGTTTATTTGTTTTGTTTTGTGTTGTTAGTTTTGTAATGAAATTTTCTTTAGTTTTTAAATTACAATCAATCAAAGTATCTATGAAACAAATAAAAATCGGACTTGAACATATGAGCTTATTTTGCTTATTTTGGCTTAATGGACATGTCCTTGAAATATTTCCATTTCCTCCCGAAACACCCTGTATAACAAACAAAATATGAGACTAAATTAAGGATATGTACTGAAATGGTATTTAGCCCTACCTTCGGCTCTGCTAGCTAAGCAGGAATATTTAAAAAACAAATCACAAAAAGCACAGAGTTGAAGTAAATCACACATCTGTAAATTTTAACGTAAATTGTCAATCCGAACTCACATTGGCAAAAGTAGCCATTAGCATCGGTATGAATTGTATTAGCAGGCTAGAAATGAAGCTCAAATTTCATAGTTTGGTATCTTTAATGAACGTAGCTAATTATAAAACTGTTTGGGCAAACTAAAAGCCTAAGTCATTTAAAATAATGCTGGCAAAGAAGGTTTCAAAATGTGTACAGCCATATGAGGCGTAGAACTAAAGTCATATAACAAAATGAACATAATATTGAGCAATTTAAACAAGAGGTAAGAGCAGAAGAATCATTATTAAAAGAGATGTGCAATAGAGCATAAAAACTTGGCCAGGAGTACATGCTACAAGAAGATTGGAAGAGTTGCAAGAAAAGGACACAGGTTTAAAAAGTGAAGAAATGCAAGCAGTCAGGAAATGAAACAGTTCTGGCGCTAATTGAAAATAATCAGTGCAGTGTCGGAGTGAACAATTAAAGGCAATTAAGAATACAGTGGGTGGCACTATAAAACCATGTAAAAACCGAGATTGAAAGAACAATTATTGTAGCCAGGATTAAGGCTTTGTAAATATTGTATTAAAAACCAAATTTAGTTTTTAGAAATTGCTTATTTGAATTAGGTCTATTTCCTGTATTTGAATTGATAGACAGTGTTTTGTTTGTAACGACCTGGATATAGAGACAAATGAATAAATTATTGAAAGTTTGATTGAATTTGGCTCCAACTTTATTAAAATAAATCTTATACTTATAATTTTTATACATAAAAATAAAGTGCACCATTGTGTTCAGCACAATTTAAAGTATCTGTGGAAGTGTGGATAGCGTTTTTCCCCCGAAATTAAATTTTTCACCGAGGTGGTGGCTTCCGATCTTCAAGCGTTCATCGAAGGAGGTCCACGAGACTCCGATAGCAGCAAACGAGAGAGCTACAGCAGTGAGAGGACGTTGCAGAGTACCAAGCGGACCGGTAGCAACGATTACAGCGGTATCAGCACCAAACGGGGCCCTGGTTTCAACGCCAGGCAGTGGAGGAGCTCTCCGATCCTAAGAATTGAGGTTAGATTAGACTTCTTAAGTTATTATCCGTGTTAGAGCTACAAAACTTACCGTGTGGAACAAGAAAGACCTCAAGAAGCCGTCTCCAGTTTTAAATATCGCCTAGTAGGAATATTGGATCCAGAAATTGCCAAAATAATATTTGGAGGTTAAGATAAACAAATTCGAATCGACCGACGCTTAACAAACGAGCAAAGCGTTGTTTTTGGCTGTAAAACAAAGGAATTCAAATAAGCCGTTGGTAGGCGAGTAATCCAAATCTTACCATCTAATCTGCTCAAATAATTATAGTTTTAACGTAATCACAGCCAGCTTGGCACATTTTTAAGTTGTTTGGGCTAGTAGATTTTTAACAGATTGGGCAGCACCATTGATGTGTTTCGTATGCATTCAATTCCAGTGGCGTTACAGCCAGTTTTAAAATTTAACGTAAATACGAACCTAAAACCTTGAGATTTCGAGTTTCATGCGATTTTAATTTGAGCTAGCCAATTCTAATCAAAAAGATCAGTGTTTATTAGATAAAAGGGCGTACTACTGTTTTATTATAGTAACGTAAAGACGAACCCAGAAATTTTAATCAGGACACATTTGATAATTAAAACTACAAAGTTATGTGTGATATCTTTGACTGATTTATTTAATTATTATAAAAATTACATACCATCAGCTTTCAGCAAAGATTATTGCAGTACACAGTAAGGTATGATACTGTTTTCGGACGTGCTTTATTTAAGTTAATGAAGTATTAATTATGTTGTTCCTCATCCCCAATGAATCTACTAAAGACTGCGTATTGTTTTAGCGACGAAGAAATTAAGAAAACAAAGGATATAGGATGGTGAAAATGCAGCAGATTTTATTAGTTATGTGTGTTTCGTAATATACCACTCTTTCGCGGGGTGTTATTACAAATAATAGTAAGTTAAATATACCCTTTTATTATTAACAAGAAGCAATATCAGGTATAGCTCCTTAAGTAGTTACCTATTTCTTAATGACATAAATCGAAATTGACGTATATCATAACTCAATTTAACAATTTGAATTATGTTATATAATTCTAGTTTTTTAATACTTCGGCTAGTCAGTTTAATAAGCAATGAAAATCCTTGTTCCCAGCTGAATGAGTAAATGTTTAACTAACAACTTTTTATTGTTGTTGAAAGCTCACCATCACAAGAGGAACATGCCAAATATACTGAATTCAGCAACAGAATACAGGCATGAATAAAAAAAAATAAAAAATAATACTGGATATAATTTACAAGCGACATGGACCACGACATATACGGAGCACAACGCAAGGTGTGGAGATGCTCAATAATAGGAGGCAACCTGTAAACGATTTCGTACAAATTAAAAAGATTACGCTAGAAACATGGGAAACATATTTTGAAGAGCTCTATAATTACGAGACAACATAGAATTAGTGGAACAAGAAAACGATTGAAAACGAAGTAATTGAAGAATCCGAAGTGACAGAACAAGTTAGAAAACTCAAAAATAGAAAATCCCCTGGAACAGACAACATACCTAACGAGCTTTTGAATTACGGTGGCAAACAATTAGTGCCGAGAACTGACTTAAATTGTTCAACAACATCTTGGGAAACCTCCAGAAACACCGGAATACTGGCATCAGAGCATAACTGTACCTATATTTAAAAGGGGAACCAAAGCTAACCCAGAAAATTACCCGCGGCATAACGCCTCATATCTTCATCTATAAATAATAAACCAAGTAACAGAAAAAGCAATAGAGTTTAACACACCTGCGTATACTTGCTTATAGATTTAACCAAAGCATTCGATAGAATACAGTTAGGTGACATCATCCAAATTCCCCTTGAAAAGCAAATACCATTCAATGCCATAAAAGCCATCCACGGCCTCAACACCAACAATTATACAAAAATTAAAGCAGACCATCAGATAACAGGAAATATACCGGTACCTGGAGGCATCAGACAGGAGACAGTTTAAGTCCATTTCTCTTCAGAGAAGAGAAGAGAAGATAATAGAGGACGTCACATCTCCTTAACATAGGATATAGGCCGAAAAACAAAAGAATAATTTGCTATGTGGATGACGCCACCATAATAGCAGAAAGCGAAGACGACCTTCAAAGGCAACTCGATAGATTCTCCAATCAGGTCAAAGATACAAAATTACAATATTCCGTAGATAAAACAAAAAGTATGGTTTTCTCTAGGAACCCACACGATGTAAATTAGCTATAGACACAAACGCAGTCGAGCAAGTGATGCATTTTAAATATCTCTGAATCGAACTGTCAAGTGACCAAAATCCAGTAAAAGACCTAAAAGGGCAAATCACCAAAGCTGCTGTGACATCTGGATGCCTGAGAGACAGAGTATGGAACAATAAGTATATGCGAATGGATAGCAAGATCAGAATTCACAAGACCCTGTGTTAGACCTATTATGAAGTATGAACTGAAGTACGAGCGGATACTCGGAAAACGAAGAACATATGAGAACTGTGAAAATGAAGTCACTAAGAGCAATAGCTGGGAAAACATTAAGAGACAGGGGTCAGCAACGATGAAATACGACAAACATGCGGAGTCACATATATAGTACGATGCGGTCGACAAAGAAAAAGAGAATGGCGGGATCACGTCAAAGGGATGGACGGGAGCAGAATAGCTCGAACTGCATTTGAAGGACCAACCGACAGGTAGCCGACCAATTGGGAGACCACATAAAAGGTGAAGAGATAGCTGGCAGTCTATTTCACAAGAAAATTAAAGCTCTTACGATGGAACAATAACAGATCAATAGATCTCAATAAAGTAGAATAAGAAGAAAAAGAAGAAGGCCCATAGTCAAATTTGATCGTAAAGGATACTATATTGCTGTTACGTATCAAATATTCAATTACTGTTCTTCACAATTAGTGGGAATTTAACCCTTAACTCGTGATTATTTATCGCCGATTATAAATTCAAGTGATTTATTTCTACTTTATGTAAACAACCACCCTGGTTGCCTATTTCAACCCCACCAGTTTAAAACATACAACTGTTACATCACATGATACCCATTGGATATCTGGATATTATTATTAAATTAAATGCATCATTCATACAGTATGCTGCATTACAATATCTATCAGCCCTGAAAAGAAATTGTTGCAATGGCATATTTTCAACCTTAATATTAAGGCTAGATCAGGTTCTAATAGTAATTGCAGTCGATACAATGCGTCGTAATTGAACTCTTATGGCTACTAAATTGACAAAAATAGTAATAGTAGAATTCTTGCTAACGTTATCAGTACTGCTACACTCATCAAATTAATTGTTGATCTGATAAGCAAAGTAAAAATTTATTCAATTTATTTGTAGACTTGTGACGTTAGCCCCTGCACTAAATTTAGCTAAAGCACAAATATTATGCTAAGAATTGGGATGGCGCTAAAACCGTTACAATCAATGTACTCATCTTCAAAGCGCGCAGATTCCCAATAAGGCGAACTTGGTCGCGATGCGCAACGTAGGGTAAACCAGCCCTCGTCGCAATTCCTACTCTATCCCACCTAGAATATATTCCGATAACGCGAGCGTGCGGCCGTTTGAAGTGACTTGGGTCTTCCATTCATGACCAAGAACTCCAACCGGAAAAACTTCTCCGGCCCCCAACTAAATCCACCTGCACTCTGATACTTAGTATGGATCGACGCAACACCGGTCCTACTTACTATATCCACCTGCCCTCCTGATATCCGATACGGATCGACATAGGCTCTCCAAATCTCTAGCATCCAAACTAAACTTAAATTCCAGCTTACTAGGGATTTTCCGTCCAACGGCGTGACCAAATGCACGTACCACGCACCTGCGATAGCCCGGCTCTCCAGTTAAATCTCCGTCGTCCTCCAGCGATCGCTGCTAACATGGCCGGCAATCGTCGAGATTCACTGGTACCTGCTCGGTTTAATTCACGACCCGAGATAACTATTAGCCCCATTTTCCCTTAATTTCAGAACATTTTCCAAACCGCAAAACGTAAACACCGCCATCTTGGGCCCGGTACGTAGATCGGATATAATCTGTTTAACGACGGTTGAGGTCGCTGCACGTTGGAGCTACGGGCCACTTCGAGTCCATTATCCATTGCAGGCGGATCCAGTTACCAGAAGGGATTTTTCCTTTACAATATTTGTGTTCGTAGCATTGTCATCCTAATTAAGTCTTATTTTCTAATTCTTTAAACACAATATACAATTTATTTCTATATTTGTTATTCCTGTATTTATGCATTTGAGAGATCGTACCTTGGGAATTCGAGTTTATCCGAAACAAAAGTAATTGAATCACGCCCTTCGAAAAGACTAAATTAAAATTGTTGAAGTCATTACAATCTGTCTTTGGTATTAATATCATGCCGTGTCATAGAGCAAAAATACAAACCAATGCTCTTTGCTAGTGAATATTGTCACCTATTCAACGCAACTGCTCTCAATATGATCTAGCAGTTTTAGTTTTGGTATTACGAAATTGCATAGATATTTATAATTATGGTCAAAAGTTTCAAATTTCAATTAATACTTGTATGGTTCAAACCCGTTTTCATGAAAGAAAAAGTGTGTCAGCTTTAGCAGCATCGCGATTACATAACGTGAGATTTAAATATACTATTGTTTACTATTCACATAATTATTTTAATTATTTAAACCTTACTTTATACTCTTGATGTCAGATAAAATATTTGACAGGAGTGTTTTTGTTTCATTGACTTAATTTTAGTTTAAAAATTTAGCTAGCCATGATTACGTTCTATCTTTGTCCTGCTACTCATTTTGTTTATGTCTTTTTTGTCGCACTCATTAATTTCCTATGTTCAAAATGGATTTCGGACAATCTGTATACCCATTGAAGCAAATGAACTACCATCAGTCAGAGAGAACTAAATTACATCTTGATCGTGAACTATTTTCCTAAAAATATACCGGTGCCTTAAAATGAATTACATCTAGTATGGTTTGAATTTCCCATAATGCAATGCCAATAACGATGTAAGGCACATAAAAATTTACATGCAAACAAAATTCAAAATCTACTAGATATAATTCTTTTTAAGATACCCAATACAAAACACTTAAAAAACAATTTTTATTGACCGTTATGATTATTACACTCGTTGTTGCTGTGTACATGCCATCTTATTTTCCTTTTTTCTTGATACAAGTAAACTTAATGCAGTGTAAACTTTTACCTGTCACAGTGACAGATGCTTTCAGAAACAAAATACAATCTGGCATTCACCTACAGATTTTTTATCTTTTTTTTCCAAGGCCTACCCTAAATGAGTTTTTTTTTGGAACACACCATAGATACTGACGCATGGAACCATTACAGTATATTACGGACTGTTGGTTTCTTGTGTTGGCTCATGTATATTTACGTTGCCATTTATGTTGGTATAATGCAACGTTTAACATCAGGAGATTGTGGGCGCAGAATGAAATCAGCAATTGATATTTTGCTAGATTTATTGGTTTTAATAATGCAGTTATGTATATGAAACCGTTGTTAAATAATAAACCATACTTTTCTGATCATAAAACAAATAAAAAGATCAATTCGCATTCCACCTTAATATATGGATCTATGTATTAGGCGTTAATATCTACTAATTAAAGTTAGTGCTTCATCTTGCTGAAACCATCAGAGCAATGTTACTGCAATAGATATGCCGCTAGAAAAAGCTGTGGAAATCATTGACTTAGGTAAGGGGGACATTCCTGAAATGATTTGTCTTTAACCATATTTCAACTCAGCAAACCAAATAGCCAGTATTTGACATCCATTCATACGTCAGAAATGACCTGTTTAATGTTTAATCATATGTTACGAAATAACTCGACAATTCCGCAAGAATTATTTTAACAGTAATATATTCGTACAAGACTGAGAAAAAAGGTGACGTTATTTTTTGTTTTGAAGACAATTTGTCGCGTGGAAATTTACAGAATAAGCTAGGTATAAAATCTATATAATATATAAATATCCATTTTAAGTTCTCCTTGTATGAAAATATTTTTGATTCCTAAAGATAAAAAGTAAAAATGAATACCGCAGCGTATATGTGCGGCTCCTCACAAGAATTGATTAATCCACAGAAATATAACAAGTCCTGATCTGGTTTTAGTCGGTCATGCGCAGCCAACTTCAATAGCAATGAAGTCGAACGACTAATTAGAGTTTAGGGCTCTAAATACCGTCACGAATATTTCTAATGCTTAAAGTAACTTTGACTCTGGTGATGCAAGCTGTATGGGTTCACAAACATCAAAAGAAATCTATGGCTAAATGTTTTTGTCCACAAGGTACTCCACGGATTATATCATGACTTGTTTGCAAAGCTTTATTTTAATAGTGAGTTACAACATGAAACATTAATTCCAAGAGACCAAGGCCTCGCGATTTCTCAGCGAAGTTAGGGCGTCGCTTGCTCGAAGTGAAAAGGCTTAATTTCTTTTCCGGGGTGATATTTTGCTTACTAGAAAAGCTACGCAACCCCAGAGTTATGTAAAGGAAGACTCCCCGGTTAGATTCAGTTGAGAGAAAAGGGGGTGGGAGGATAGGCTCAAGGGTAGCTTATTAAATAGAAGGTATTGTTGACCTAGAGCACCACATGTTCTTTCTCAATCCGCCTTAATACTCGTACCTCTATAACTTGAAACAGAGGGCGGAAAAACGTCACGCTCTTAGGAAGGAGGTGTGAATCCTGCTCTTTGCGAACGGATACTACCTACCTTTGTTAATTCTCAGTGCATCTACTATCAGCCTTTCTTATAACAGATACTACGAAATGCGCATACAAGCAGATGACAATCTTTCTAGTTGAATAAAGTTAAATAAAGCTGAAACAGGAGTTCTTCCCTGACCGCCGCGCGGAAAGGTTACATTTGTGCAGAGTGCAATTGTTGATATTTTGGAAGTGCTTTATAGTGCGAGTGTTAAATTTAACTAATACGATACGAGTTAAATTTTAATACATGAAAATGAGTGACCCGCCTCCCGAGAGTTCTGATTACAGGGGTCCCGGAGATAACCTCAACAACAACGAACATCCTCCAAAACAAACCACATTTTCCTCTATCGTACAAACACAGAATCCCGACCTATTCCCTAAAAAGGAGCAAGCTATAATAATCGACACGCTTGACGGTCTCGTACAAAACGACTATCTAAAAGCTCTTGGAGCAATCATTAACCCCAGTCACATTAGATTCGCGTCCAAAATTTCTAACAATCGTTTCTGTGTATACTTATCTAGTGAACATATAGCACAAGAAATTACAAACCAGCATAGTTACTTATACATAAATAACACGCGATTGCCACTCCGTCGACTAGTTACTCATAAAGTAATCGCAAATGAGCTACAAAACAAAGGAATAAAACTGGTGTCACCTATAAGCTTCCTACGTGCTGGAGCATCCGAGGAGGGATACGCTCACATTCTAAGTTTCAGAAGACAAGTTTATGTAACCCAAACAGCAGCAGATATACCCGAATCACTACTAATTTATCACGACGAGACAGCCTATCGTATATTTCTCACAACCGATTCCATGCTATGCTACAACTGCAAACAATTAGGTCACATTGCTAGTAAATGCCAACTTGCCCAAAAAATCTCACCTACTGAAACTCCTGAGAGTATCATTACCAGCAACGCAAAAGAAAACGATGAAGAATTTACAAGCAAAGGACTCAAGCGTCCGTTATCATCAAACTTAAGCGTATCTAGTGACTCACCCGATAATTCAGCCAATACACTATCAGAACCAAATTCTGCAGAACCAAAACAGCCCACAGAAGAACCAATATTTATAAAGCCACAGCAAACTAAAGCAAAGAAAGCCAAAAATTGTAAATTTCCAGAAAAAAAAGAAGCCTCAAACCTTACAATATCCGAATTGCTCGCCCCGACAAAAACAGTCATAACAGAACATGGTGACTCTTTTGTACTGACTTATGACTTACTCGTAGACTTCTTAGAAAATGTACAAGGATCACCTGACCCCTTAAACATTGCTTACTCATACACCACAGATATTAAAGCATTTACTCTTTTGATGGAAAGCGTATATCCACATTTAACTCAACGCTCCATCAAGAATAGGTTTACAAGAATTATAAATAAACTACGAGTAACAAACACAAACGAAGATAGCATGATCGAAACTCAAAGTGACTGCTCCGCCACATCTGATATCGACACCGAATCAAACTTTTATTAAATGGCTAATATAATACAGTGGAACTTTAACGGACTCACTGCACGCTTACCTGAACTATCGCAACTTATGTCTAAATACTCACCTACTGTTCTATGTCTTCAAGAAACAAATTTTAAGGAAAATTATCATCACAACATTCGAGGATACACAATCTTCTATAAAAACAGAGTTAATCAAAACATAGCTAGCGGAGGTGTTGCAATATATGTAGCTAACAAGTATCATTGTAAGGAAATACTACTGACCACAAACCTTGAGGCAACAGCGGTCACACTGATGACCCCACAAAAACTAACTATATGTAACATCTACTTACCAAACAGTAAAAAACTCGATAAAGAAGATCTTGAAGATATAATTCCACAACTATCTTCTCCTTTTATAATTGTAGGCGACATGAACGCACATCATTTCCTCTGGGGATCCAAAAAAACTGATACCAGGGGCCATATCTTTGAGAAATTACTACAAAACACTAATCTAATCCTACCCAATGACAAACAACCAACCCATTTCAGCTCAGCTACTGGAGAGTTTTCAGCTATTGACATGAGTATATGTTCAGCAACTATCGCTACCCATAAAAGATGGAAAGTTATTACTGATCTACATGATAGTGATCACTTTCCAATTCTAATAAACACGGGAACCATACACGAATACACAAAAACTAATCCAAAATGGAAACTTAATAGTGCTGACTGGAAGAAATACTCGAAATATATTAAACAACATCTTCCAACTTTTGACGATACAAAGCAGATTGAAAAAATAGTCTCCGACTTTACTCAACTAATAATAGCCGCTGCCTCAATTTCTATACGAAAAACTAACGGCACGATAAAAATCAAACCCGTACCATGGTGGAACAGCGAATGTAGGGAAGCAGTAGCGAAAAGGAAAAAGGCCCTCAACTTGTACAAAAAACGTCAAACAATCGAAAATCTTATCCATTTTAAAAGATGTAGAGCAAACGCGAGAAGAATTATTAGAGCAAGCAAAAAGAAATCATGGGAAACCTACGTGTCAACTATTACATCATCAACTCCTCTTTCTGAAGTCTGGAACAAAATCAATAAAATCAAGGACACTTCATATTCTACAGAAATTACAGCACTCATCAAAGATGGTAACATCACGACATCAACAACCGACATAACTCAACTACTCTGTGACAATTTTGCCCATAATTCCAGTGATGATAACCTTGAAGCAGAATTTGCTCAACATAAAGCTTATGCTGAAAACCAATACTATAGCAATAATCTAGAGAACGAAGAATGTATCAACAATCCCATAGATGAAGAAGAACTAGCAGCAGCGCTTAAACTCACGAAAAGTACCAGTCCAGGACCCGACGAAATTCCGTACAGCTTCATTACTAACCTACCAGAAGTTGGAAAAACGTACTTACTAAAAATTTACAACAAAATTTGGTATAACCATACTTTTCCCAACAACTGGCGAAAAGCAATAGTGATTCCGATATGCAAACCCGGAAAAGACAAGTTGAATCCGTCAAGCTATCGTCCAATAGCGTTGACATGCACGATGTGCAAGATTCTTGAAAAAATTGTTAATTCAAGGCTTACTTGGTTTCTAGAAGCCAACAATTTATTAACATGTATTCAAAATGGCTTCAGAAAAAATAGATCAACCACTGATCATCTTATACGTCTGGAAACCGAAATACAAGAAGCATTCAAAAACAAACAACACTTGCTGGCGATAAGCTTCGATATAGAAAAAGCCTTCGAAATGACCTGGAAGCACAGAATCCTAGTATCGTTATCTCAATGGGGAATTCAAGAAAGAATACTGTCGTTTATTAAGCACTTTCTAGAAAACAGAGTGTTTAGAGTTAGAGTCAACGGCAATCTTTCGAATGACACGAGCTTAGACAACGGTGTTCCCCAAGGGTCCGTACTGAGTGTTTCTCTATTCCTAGTTGCTATCAACAACATAGCAAACTGTATTAGTAGACCCGCTAAAGCCTGTTTGTTTGCAGACGACCTTACAGTCTTCTGTAGGGGAATCAACCTAAACTCGACTCAGCGCCACCTTCAAGACACTATAACAAAACTAATAGAATGGAGTAACATCTCAGGTATGCACTTTTCGCCAAGTAAAAGCAAGTGCATTCTCTTCACAAAGAAGCGGAATTTCTACAATCCCAAATTATACATGAAAAACCTCGAAATAGAATACGTGACTCAAATGAAAATTCTGGGAGTTATATTCGACCAACGTTTGACATGGGTAGCTCATCTAAAGCATCTAAAACAGCAATGCATGCAACGACTTAATATCATGAAGACTCTTACAAAGCACAACTGGGAAACGGACATACTTGCTCTGCTACGAATATACTACTCGCTAATTCGATCTAAACTTGAGTACGGGTCAATAGTTTATTGTTCTGCTACTCCTTCAGCCTTAGCAATTCTTGAACCCATTCAAAACACTGCAATCAGAATAGCTACTGGAGCACACCGCACCAGCCCCATTAACAACATGTTACGAGAAGTTGCGGAATTACCACTACAGTCGAGAAGAAATCAACTTTCCTTGACATACGCTGCTAAAGTTTCGACAAATGAATCGAACCCAGCACACAAATGTACATTTTCAAGATGTTGTAACACATCACACCAAAATGCTCCTAAAACTAAAATTCCTTTCTACGAGCGCATATATAAATTACAAAATGAAATAGGTATAACAGTAAAAAATAAGACCATAAAACCTTCCACTAATATCCCACCTTGGACCCTGGCTTTTCCTAAAATAATTCTAGACCTAAACCAATACTCTAAAACGGAAATCAATCCAAATCTTATCAAGTGCGAATTCCACTCCATCATCAACAATTTTCCCAACGCAAGAAAAATTTTCACTGACGCCTCCAAAAGCAAATCTGGTTGTGGAGCAGCTGTAATAACCCCGGAAGGCCCGCTTATGTTTAAAACACCAAGCAACAGTTCAGTCTTCACAGGGGAAATGGTCGCCATCTACAAAGCTCTCGAATACATAACAGGGGCGACTGAAAAGGAGTGGTTAATAATAAGTGACTCGTTAAGTGCCATTCTAGCCATAAAAAACAAAAATACTCGTTGTGAGATTACTGTTCTGATCTACAACACACTACACATAATATCAAACCAACGAAAATCTGTAACTATTATATGGGTACCATCACACATTGGTATTTTGGGCAATGAAGAGGCGGATACAGCTGCTAAAGCCGCTATATTCTCCGATGGCACGGTTGAATGTATGACATCAGACTTGCGAATTACGATTAAAAAACTTATCCGAAAAAAATATTACCCCAACGAACAAGCTGACAATGAAAACGGACAACAGAGACGATTAGCCAACGATATCAAATGCTTCCCAGCTACAAATTCTCGGTCAAGAAAGAATCAAACCATCCTAACTACGTTAAGAATCGGACACACAAGGTTGACTCACGACTAACATACTCAACGCAACCGAACCACCTACGTGCGATGTCTGCAATACATCTGTCACCGTAAGCCATCTTTTGCTCGAATGTGCGAAATACAAAAGTTGCCGTGATATATACTTTTCCGTCAATAATATTAGTGACATTTTGTGCCAAAACCAAGCAGCCGAAGACAAACTACTACAGTTCCTAAAAGACTCTAAGCTATTCAATAAGATATAGATAAATGGTGTAAATATTGTACCCGGTGATAATGACCCAGTAGTCGATGCACCGTAAATATATATTAAAAAAAAAGAAGAAACATGTGGTATCTGGTATAGGATGGGGTAATTCTGGTTATTACTGCATGGTTATGTTTTTCTAGAGCGTATTCCTATGGTTTTTAAGTTTTTATCATCTTCTCCGAAAAAGACTGATTTTCTAGAAATTACATAATTTACTAGTCGGGTACCCGGGTCCTGAAAATATACCCGGGTTGACTATTACTCGGGTCGACTCCAGTACCCGGGTACCCGCCGACATCCCTAATACATACTGTTAATAAAGTTCTCTGCGAACAAACTAAAATTCCATTATGGGAAATCCTGCACAGTTGGATTTCGCACCTCTAGGGCACCAATTAACCTAACTCACATAAAACATGGACTAATTATAAAGTATTAATACTATAACATTTCTTAGTTTGTATATTAATCTGTGTATTAGTGATACTCCAATCACCAGATAACACATCTAAGTAAGTCATTATGCTTAGCTGTGTATGCATTAACTCTAACTGAAATACAACATAAAGTTGACCAAATATTTGTAAAATAGTGTATTACACATATTTTGAAGTTCTAATGACATACGGAATTGATTTTGCGGCGATTCCACTACGGCAAACAAAATTTTCAAAACAAAGAAGAAAAAACGATTAGAATAATCTATAATATGAAAAAAGAGAAGCATGCAAACTAAAGTTTCTTGAAACAAAATAGACAAGAAGATGTTTACCATTACGATACAAGGAACAAAACAAATATATACTGTCTTCCATAAAAATCGCAACACCTAGAATTAATTGAGAGATTTTATTGAAATTTTTAGAAAATCTCTATTTGGATGAAACAAAGTAATGACTAAAAGTTGAATAAAAAGTATCGATCGGTTGTTGTTTTTTCTTCGTTTGTTTGTTTACACTTAGTAACAACATATTTTTAAAACAAAAAACAATCGGTGCGTAATAACTGTCAATTTGCGAATTGTTTGTTCACTATTGCCTTCTTACTATAACAACAATGCCAAGAGTTCATCAACGTGAAAATTATCGTCAATTAAATGATTTTGAACGTGGCCGTATTATTGACATGAGAGAAGCCGGACTTTCTCTTAGAGATATTGCTGGCCGTGTAAACCGTAATGTTGCAACGGTGTTGAGATGTTGGTCCAGAAGGTCCGAAGAAGGGGTTCAACAACGTCGCCCTGGATCTGGACGTCCCCTGAGGACTACTCAATTAATTCTAGGTGTTGGGATTTTTATGGAGGTCAGTATAGTATATGCCAAAATACTATAATATAGTTAGTCATTAAGAATGCAGGCACATAAAGGTTATTTAACACTAAGTTGAAAAAAGGTTCGTTTATAAGGCATTTTACAATTTACAATAATGTTTTGATAACTGAAGTAAATAAAAACAAAATAATTATTAAGTTAAAGTTACATAGATAAATACGGTCGCTTTTCCCTATACCCATTTGTGAAGTGTATCTAAAATGGAAGAAAAACTACTAATTCTGAGTAGAAAATCGTAATACTAAAATATTGGATTGCTTTTAGGAGCTCTCATGAGCGGTAGATAGAAAATATTTTTATAGGGAAGTACCTTTTCTGTTTTAAATACATCAAAGTATCATTAAGGAAAATCGTTTAAAATTCAAAATTATGGTTCCGTTCAAAATGTAAAATTATGGTTCAATGCAAAATTTAAGAAATATCGGTTTACTTTTATGAAACCGCATGTATCAGATGAAGTACTTAGTTTCTCATTCTGTATCCCGAATTTATTTGTACACTTTGTACTATTTTAATTATTCTAATGTTTTTGTTGAAGAACATACAAATAAAGTACCTATGTAAGATTTATGTTACCGAAAACCGAATTACCAGATCTACTAAATTATTGAAACAATTTCAATTTATAAAAAAATCGAGTTTACCGATGAAACTCAGCAAAAGAAGAAAATGTTGGTTGTGGCAAAAAGTAGTCTGAATTTCAACTAACGCTATATTAAGAGGAAGAAGAAGCTATTTTATATTTTTGGTTAAATAAATGGTACCGTAATTAGACGTTATCTTTTTGGGTGCCATCTGTAATATACCTTAGCTACAGTAATGCAGCACCACAACTGTGGTTGACTTTTTATTTTATTTTTAATTAGAAATCACTTTGGAATAATAGAAACCCATTTTCAAAATCATCGATTAATTTAGCACCTTTCTCTAGTTTTAAAAATGATATATGATAATAACTAATCGTGTTTTGTAATATTATAGCACCTTCCTCCTCTTCCCACATTCTGCACAATGTTTAAGTATATAAGCAACTAACGCCCTAGACTTTTTACGTAACTCACTGCTTCCAAATGGATAATCACGTCATATATTTCCAAGTAAGGCATTTGGGAGTGGCGAGTTACTTTTTGTATAAATTGGGCATATTGTTACGGTGACACCGAGAATACAGTGTGGAGCCTTATCGAGTGCTCCGTTGCCAGCCGTAGCATCGTTTGGGTCGGCCAACTATCAGGTCTGGTCTCAGGCAAACTTCGCCCCTCGCAGCAATGCTGCGGTCCTTTCTCGCATTCGAAATACATTGGCTATGCTATCACTACTGTAGTGCGTGACCCGGACAATAGACGCCGAAGGTTTCTATTTATTTATGTCCAGAAAACAACAATTTTGGTTTTTCCGTTATATTATGTGTTGACTGCCATGTTACTTAAAACAAAACTGTCTTAACATTACCAGCACTGAACCTCATCATTTGGCCCAGTTAAGATTTTTAAATATTTTTTGAGAACTTATTTTATATGCACTAAAGAAACTTTTTTTGGTCAATATTCTCACTTTCTTACATCATAATTTTAGGCGTTTCTAACAATACTTTAAGCAGGTTTATGCAATAATGAATTACAAAAAATAGTCGGACAACACCACAACTGTGATTGATTTCGTATTTTATTTTAAATTAGAAATCACTTTGGAATAATAGAAACCCATTTTCAAAATCATCGATTAATTTAGCACCTTTCTCTAGTTTTAAAATGATATATGATAATAACTAATCGTGTTTTGTAATATTATAGCACCTTCCTCCTCTTCCCACATTCTGCACAATGTTTAAGTATATAAGCAACTAACGCCCTAGACTTTTTACGTAACTCACTGCTTCCAAGTGGATAATCACGTCATATATTTCCAAGTAAGGCATTTGGGAGTGGCGAGTTACTTTTTGTATAAATTGGGCATATTGTTACGGTGACACCGAGAATACAGTGTGGAGCCTTATGGAGTGCTCCGTTGCCAGCCGTAGCATCGTTTGGGTCGGCCAACTATCAGGTCTGGTCTCAGGCAAACTTCGCCCCTCGCAGCAATGCTGCGGTTTTTTCTCGCATTTGAAATACATTGGCTATGCTATCACTACTGTATTGCGTGACCCGGACAATAGACGCCGAAGGTTTCTATTTATTTAGCTCCAGAAAACAACAATTTTGTTTTTTCCGTTATATTATGTGTTGACTGCCATGTTACTTAAAACAAAACTGTCTTAACATTACCAGCACTGAACCGCATCATTTGGCCCAGTTAAGATTTTTAAATATTTTTTGAGAACTTATTTTATATGCACAAAAGAAACTTTTTTTGGTCAATATTCTCACTTTCTCACATCATAATTTTAGGCGTTTCTAACAATACTTTAAGCAGGTTTAAGCAATAATGAATTACAAAAAATAGTCGGACAACACCACAACTGTGATTGATTTTGGTATTTTATTTTAAATTAGAAATCACTTTGGAATAATAGAAACCCATTTTCAAAATCATCGATTAATTTAGCACCTTTCTCTAGTTTTAAAAATGATATATGATAATAACTAATCGCGTTTTGTAATATTATAGCACCTTCCTCCTCTTCCCACATTCTGCACCATGTTTAAGTATATAAGCAACTAACGCCCTAGACCTTTTAAGTAACTCACTGCTTCCAAATGGATAATCACGTCATATATTTCCAAGTAAGGCATTTGGGAGTGGCGAGTGACTTTTTGTATAAATTGGGCATATTGTTACGGTGACACCGAGAATACAGTGTGGAGCCTTATGGAGTGCTCCGTTGCCAGCCGTAGCATAGTTTGGGTCGGCCAACTATCAGGTCTGGTCTCAGGCAAACTTCGCCCCTCGCAGCAATGCTGCGGTTTTTTCTCGCATTGGAAATACATTGGCTATGCTATCACTACTGTATTGCGTGACCCGGACAATAGACGCCGAAGGTTTCTATTTATTTATCTCCAGAAAACAACAATTTTGTTTTTTCCGTTATATTATGTGTTGACTGCCATGTTACTTAAAACAAAACTGTCTTAACATTACCAGCACTGAACCGCATCATTTGGCCCAGTTAAGATTTTTAAATATTTTTTGAGAACTTATTTTATATTCACAAAAGAAACTTTTTTTGGTCAATATTCTCACTTTCTCACATCATAATTTTAGGCGTTTCTAACAATACTTTAAGCAGGTTTAAGCAATAATGAATTACAAAAAATAGTCGGACAACACCACAACTGTGATTGATTTTGGTATTTTATTTTAAATTAGAAATCACTTTGGAATAATAGAAACCCATTTTCAAAATCATCGATTAATTTAGCACCTTTCTCTAGTTTTAAAAATGATATATGATAATAACTAATCGTGTTTTGTAATATTATAGCACCTTCCTCCTCTTCCCACATTCTGCACAATGTTTAAGTATATAAGCAACTAACGCCCTAGACTTTTTACGTAACTCACTGCTTCCAAGTGGATAATCACGTCATATATTTCCAAGTAAGGCATTTGGGAGTGGCGAGTTACTTTTTGTATAAATTGGGCATATTGTTACGGTGACACCGAGAATACAGTGTGGAGCCTTATGGAGTGCTCCGTTGCCAGCCGTAGCATCGTTTGGGTCGGCCAACTATCAGGTCTGGTCTCAGGCAAACTTCGCCCCTCGCAGCAATGCTGCGGTCCTTCCTCGCATTGTAAATACATTGGCTATGCTATCACTACTGTAGTGCGTGACCCGGACAATAGACGCCGAAGGTTTCTATTTATTTATGTCCAGAAAACAACAATTTTGGTTTTTCGGTTATATTATGTGTTGACTGCCATGTTACTTAAAACAAAACTGTCTTAACATTACCAGCACTGAACCGCATCATTTGGCCCAGTTAAGATTTTTAAATATTTTTTGAGAACTTATTTTATATGCACAAAAGAAACTTTTTTTGGTCAATATTCTCACTTTCTCACATCATAATTTTAGGCGTTTCTAACAATACTTTAAGCAGGTTTAAGCAATAATGAATTACAAAAAATAGTCGGACAACACCATAACTGTGATTGATTTTGGTATATTATTTTAAATTAGAAATCACTTTGGAATAATAGAAACCCATTTTCAAAATCATCGATTAATTTAGCACCTTTCTCTAGTTTTAAAAATGATATATGATAATAACTAATCGTGTTTTGTAATATTATAGCACCTTCCTCCTCTTCCCACATTCTGCACAATGTTTAAGTATATAAGCAACTAACGCCCTAGACTTTTTACGTAACTCACTGCTTCCAAGTGGATAATCACGTCATATATTTCCAAGTAAGGCATTTGGGAGTGGCGAGTTACTTTTTGTATAAATTGGGCATATTGTTACGGTGACACCGAGAATACAGTGTGGAGCCTAATGGAGTGCTCCGTTGCCACCCGTAGCATCGTTTGGGTCGGCCAACTATCAGGTCTGGTCTCAGGCAAACTTCGCCCCTCGCAGCAATGCTGCGGTCCTTCCTCGCATTGTAAATACATTGGCTATGCTATCACTACTGTAGTGCGTGACCCGGACAATAGACGCCGAAGGTTTCTATTTATTTATGTCCAGAAAACAACAATTTTGGTTTTTCGGTTATATTATGTGTTGACTGCCATGTTACTTAAAACAAAACTGTCTTAACATTACCAGCACTGAACCGCATCATTTGGCCCAGTTAAGATTTTTAAATATTTTTTGAGAACTTATTTTATATGCACAAAAGAAACTTTTTTTGGTCAATATTCTCACTTTCTCACATCATAATTTTAGGCGTTTCTAACAATACTTTAAGCAGGTTTAAGCAATAATGAATTACAAAAAATAGTCGGACAACACCACAACTGTGATTGATTTTGGTATTTTATTTTAAATTAGAAATCACTTTGGAATAATAGAAACCCATTTTCAAAATCATCGATTAATTTAGCACCTTTCTCTAGTTTTAAAAATGATATATGATAATAACTAATCGTGTTTTGTAATATTATAGCACCTTCCTCCTCTTCCCACATTCTGCACAATGTTTAAGTATATAAGCAACTAACGCCCTAGACTTTTTACGTAACTCACTGCTTCCAAGTGGATAATCACGTCATATATTTTCAAGTATGGCATTTGGGAGTGGCGAGTTACTTTTTGTATAAATTGGGCATATTGTTACGGTGACACCGAGAATACAGTGTGGAGCCTTATGGAGTGCTCCGTTGCCACCCGTAGCATCGTTTGGGTCGGCCAACTATCAGGTCTGGTCTCAGGCAAACTTCGCCCCTCGCAGCAATGCTGCGGTGCTTCCTCGCATTCGAAATACATTGCCTATGCTATCACTACTGTAGTGCGTGACCCGGACAATAGACGCCGAAGCTTTCTATTTATTTATGTCCAGAAAACAACAATTTTGGTTTTTTGGTTATATTCTGTGTTGACTGCCATGTTACTTAAAACAAAACTGTCTTAACATTACCAGCACTGAACCGCATCATTTGGCCCAGTTAAGATTTTTAAATATCTTTTGAGAACTTATTTTATATGCACAAAAGGAACTTTTTTGGTCAATATTCTCACTTTCTCACATCATAATTTTAGGCGTTTCTAACAATACTTTAAGCAGGTTTAAGCAATAATGAATTACAAAAAATAGTCGGACAACACCACAACTGTGATTGATTTCGTATTTTATTTTAAATTAGAAATCACTTTGGAATAATAGAAACCCATTTTCAAAATCATCGATTAATTTAGCACCTTTCTCTAGTTTTAAAAATGATATATGATAATAACTAATCGTGTTTTGTAATATTATAGCACCTTCCTCCTCTTCCCACATTCTGCACAATGTTTAAGTATATAAGCAACTAACGCCCTAGACTTTTTACGTAACTCACTGCTTCCAAATGGATAATCACGTCATATATTTCCAAGTAAGGCATTTGGGAGTGGCGAGTTACTTTTTGTATAAATTGGGCATATTGTTACGGTGACACCGAGAATACAGTGTGGAGCCTTATGGAGTGCTCCGTTGCCAGCCGTAGCATCGTTTGGGTCGGCCAACTATCAGGTCTGGTCTCAGGCAAACTTCGCCCCTCGCAGCAATGCTGCGGTCCTTTCTCGCATTGGAAATACATTGGCTATGCTATCACTACTGTATTGCGTGACCCGCACAATAGACGCCGAAGGTTTCTATTTATTTATCTCCATAAAACAACAATTTTGGTTTTTCAGTTATATTATGTGTTGACTGCCATGTTACTTAAAACAAAACTGTCTTAACATTACCAGAACTGAACCGCATCATTTGGCCCAGTTAAGATTTTTAAATATTGTTTGAGAACTTATTTTATATGCACAAAAGAAACTTTTTTTGGTCAATATTCTCACTTTTTCACATCATAATTTTAGGCGTTTCTAACAATACTTTAAGCAGGTTTAAGCAATAATGAATTACAAAAAATAGTCGGACAAAACCACAACTGTGATTGATTTTGGTATTTTATTTTAAATTAGAAATCACTTTGGAATAATAGAAACCCATTTTCAAAATCATCGATTAATTTAGCACCTTTCTCTAGTTTTAAAAATGATATATGATAATAACTAATCGTGTTTTGTAATATTATAGCACCTTCCTCCTCTTCCCACATTCTGCACAATGTTTAAGTATATAAGCAACTAACGCCCTAGACTTTTTACGTAACTCACTGCTTCCAAGTGGATAATCACGTCATATATTTCCAAGTAAGGCATTTGGGAGTGGCGAGTTACTTTTTGTATAAATTGGGCATATTGTTACGGTGACACCAAGAATACAGTGTGGAGCCTTATGGAGTGCTCCGTTGCCACCCGTAGCATCGTTTGGGTCGGCCAACTATCAGGTCTGGTCTCAGGCAAACTTCGCCCCTCGCAGCAATGCTGCGGTCCTTCCTCGCATTGGAAATACATTGGCTATGCTATCACTACTGTAGTGCGTGACCCGGACAATAGACGCCGAAGGTTTCTATTTATTTATGTCCAGAAAACAACAATTTTGGTTTTTCGGTTATATTATGTGTTGACTGCCATGTTACTTAAAACAAAACTGTCTTAACATTACCAGCACTGAACCGCATCATTTGGCCCAGTTAAGATTTTTAAATATTTTTTGAGAACTTATTTTATATGCACAAAAGAAACTTTTTTTGGTCAATATTCTCACTTTCTCACATCATAATTTTAGGCGTTTCTAACAATACTTTGAGCAGGTTTAAGCAATAATGAATTTCAAAAAATAGTCGGACAACACCACAACTGTGATTGATTTTGGTATTTTATTTTAAATTAGAAATCACTTTGGAATAATAGAAACCCATTTTCAAAATCATCGATTAATTTAGCACCTTTCTCTAGTTTTAAAAATGATATATGATAATAACTAATCGTGTTTTGTAATATTATAGCACCTTCCTCCTCTTCCCACATTCTGCACAATGTTTAAGTATATAAGCAACTAACGCCCTAGACTTTTTACGTAACTCACTGCTTCCAAGTGGATAATCACGTCATATATTTTCAAGTATGGCATTTGGGAGTGGCGAGTTACTTTTTGTATAAATTGGGCATATTGTTACGGTGACACCGAGAATACAGTGTGGAGCCTTATGGAGTGCTCCGTTGCCACCCGTAGCATCGTTTGGGTCGGCCAACTATCAGGTCTGGTCTCAGGCAAACTTCGCCCCTCGCAGCAATGCTGCGGTGCTTCCTCGCATTCGAAATACATTGCCTATGCTATCACTACTGTAGTGCGTGACCCGGACAATAGACGCCGAAGCTTTCTATTTATTTATGTCCAGAAAACAACAATTTTGGTTTTTTGGTTATATTCTGTGTTGACTGCCATGTTACTTAAAACAAAACTGTCTTAACATTACCAGCACTGAACCGCATCATTTGGCCCAGTTAAGATTTTTAAATATTTTTTGAGAACTTATTTTATATGCACAAAAGGAACTTTTTTGGTCAATATTCTCACTTTCTCACATCATAATTTTAGGCGTTTCTAACAATACTTTAAGCAGGTTTAAGCAATAATGAATTACAAAAAATAGTCGGACAACACCACAACTGTGATTGATTTCGTATTTTATTTTAAATTAGAAATCACTTTGGAATAATAGAAACCCATTTTCAAAATCATCGATTAATTTAGCACCTTTCTCTAGTTTTAAAAATGATATATGATAATAACTAATCGTGTTTTGTAATATTATAGCACCTTCCTCCTCTTCCCACATTCTGCACAATGTTTAAGTATATAAGCAACTAACGCCCTAGACTTTTTACGTAACTCACTGCTTCCAAATGGATAATCACGTCATATATTTCCAAGTAAGGCATTTGGGAGTGGCGAGTTACTTTTTGTATAAATTGGGCATATTGTTACGGTGACACCGAGAATACAGTGTGGAGCCTTATGGAGTGCTCCGTTGCCAGCCGTAGCATCGTTTGGGTCGGCCAACTATCAGGTCTGGTCTCAGGCAAACTTCGCCCCTCGCAGCAATGCTGCGGTCCTTTCTCGCATTGGAAATACATTGGCTATGCTATCACTACTGTATTGCGTGACCCGCACAATAGACGCCGAAGGTTTCTATTTATTTATCTCCAGAAAACAACAATTTTGGTTTTTCAGTTATATTATGTGTTGACTGCCATGTTACTTAAAACAAAACTGTCTTAACATTACCAGAACTGAACCGCATCATTTGGCCCAGTTAAGATTTTTAAATATTGTTTGAGAACTTATTTTATATGCACAAAAGAAACTTTTTTTGGTCAATATTCTCACTTTCTCACATCATAATTTTAGGCGTTTCTAACAATACTTTAAGCAGGTTTAAGCAATAATGAATTACAAAAAATAGTCGGACAACACCACAACTGTGATTGATTTTGGTATTTTATTTTAAATTAGAAATCACTTTGGAATAATAGAAACCCATTTTCAAAATCATCGATTAATTTAGCACCTTTCTCTAGTTTTAAAAATGATATATGATAATAACTAATCGTGTTTTGTAATATTATAGCACCTTCCTCCTCTTCCCACATTCTGCACAATGTTTAAGTATATAAGCAACTAACGCCCTAGACTTTTTACGTAACTCACTGCTTCCAAGTGGATAATCACGTCATATATTTCCAAGTAAGGCATTTGGGAGTGGCGAGTTACTTTTTGTATAAATTGGGCATATTGTTACGGTGACACCGAGAATACAGTGTGGAGCCTTATGGAGTGCTCCGTTGCCACCCGTAGCATCGTTTGGGTCGGCCAACTATCAGGTCTTGTCTCAGGCAAACTTCGCCCCTCGCAGCAATGCTGCGGTCCTTCCTCGCATTGGAAATACATTGGCTATGCTATCACTACTGTAGTGCGTGACCCGGACAATAGACGCCGAAGGTTTCTATTTATTTATGTCCAGAAAACAACAATTTTGGTTTTTCGGTTATATTATGTGTTGACTGCCATGTTACTTAAAACAAAACTGTCTTAACATTACCAGCACTGAACCGCATCATTTGGCCCAGTTAAGATTTTTAAATATTTATTGAGAACTTATTTTATATGCACAAAAGAAACTTTTTTTGGTCAATATTCTCACTTTCTCACATCATAATTTTAGGCGTTTCTAACAATACTTTAAGCAGGTTTAAGCAATAATGAATTACAAAAAATAGTCGGACAACACCACAACTGTGATTGATTTTGGTATTTTATTTTAAATTAGAAATCACTTTGGAATAATAGAAACCCATTTTCAAAATCATCGATTAATTTAGCACCTTTCTCTAGTTTTAAAAATGATATATGATAATAACTAATCGTGTTTTGTAATATTATAGTACCTTCCTCCTCTTCCCACATTCTGCACAATGTTTAAGTATATAATCAACTAACGCCCTAGACTTTTTACGTAACTCACTGCTTCCAAGTGGATAATCACGTCATATATTTCCAAGTAAGGCATTTGGGAGTGGCGAGTTACTTTTTGTATAAATTGGGCATATTGTTACGGTGACACCGAGAATACAGTGTGGAGCCTTATGGAGTGCTCCGTTGCCACCCGTAGCATCGTTTGGGTCGGCCAACTATCAGGTCTGGTCTCAGGCAAACTTCGCCCCTCGCAGCAATGCTGCGGTGCTTCCTCGCATTCGAAATACATTGGCTATGCTATCACTACTGTAGTGCGTGACCCGGACAATAGACGCCGAAGCTTTCTATTTATTTATGTCCAGAAAACAACAATTTTGGTTTTTGGGTTATATTCTGTGTTGACTGCCATGTTACTTAAAACAAAACTGTCTTAACATTACCAGCACTGAACCGCATCATTTGGCCCAGTTAAGATTTTTAAATATTTTTTGAGAACTTATTTTATATGCACAAAAGGAACTTTTTTGGTCAATATTCTCACTTTCTCACATCATAATTTTAGGCGTTTCTAACAATACTTTAAGCAGGTTTAAGCAATAATGAATTACAAAAAATAGTCGGACAACACCACAACTGTGATTGATTTCGTATTTTATTTTAAATTAGAAATCACTTTGGAATAATAGAAACCCATTTTCAAAATCATCGATTAATTTAGCACCTTTCTCTAGTTTTAAAAATGATATATGATAATAACTAATCGTGTTTTGTAATATTATAGCACCTTCCTCCTCTTCCCACAGTCTGCACAATGTTTAAGTATATAAGCAACTAACGCCCTAGACTTTTTACGTAACTCACTGCTTCCAAGTGGATAATCACGTCATATATTTCCAAGTAAGGCATTTGGGAGTGGCGAGTTACTTTTTGTATAAATTGGGCATATTGTTACGGTGACACCGAGAATACAGTGTGGAGCCTTATGGAGTGCTCCGTTGCCACCCGTAGCATCGTTTGCGTCGGCCAACTATCAGGTCTGGTCTCAGGCAAACTTTGCCCCTCGCAGCAATGCTGCGGTGCTTCCTCGCATTCGAAATACATTGGCTATGCTATCACTACTGTAGTGCGTGACCCGGACAATAGACGCCGAAGGTTTCTATTTATTTATGTCCAGAAAACAACAATTTTGGTTTTTCGGTTATATTATGTGTTGACTGCCATGTTACTTAAAACAAAACTGTCTTAACATTACTAGCACTGAACCGCATCATTTGGCCCAGTTAAGATTTTTAAATATTTTTTGAGAACTTATTTTATATGCACAAAAGAAACTTTTTTTGGTCAATATTCTCACTTTCTCACATCATAATTTTAGGCGTTTCTAACAATACTTTAAGCAGGTTTAAGCAATAATGAATTACAAAAAATAGTCGGACAACACCACAACTGTGATTGATTTTGGTATTTTATTTTAAATTAGAAATCACTTTGGAATAATAGAAACCCATTTTCAAAATCATCGATTAATTTAGCACCTTTCTCTAGTTTTAAAAATGATATATGATAATAACTAATCGTGTTTTGTAATATTATAGCACCTTCCTCCTCTTCCCACATTCTGCACAATGTTTAAGTATATAAGCAACTAACGCCCTAGACTTTTTACGTAACTCACTGCTTCCAAGTGGATAATCACGTCATATATTTCCAAGTAAGGCATTTGGGAGTGGCGAGTTACTTTTTGTATAAATTGGGCATATTGTTACGGTGACACCGAGAATACAGTGTGGAGCCTTATGGAGTGCTCCGTTGCCACCCGTAGCATCGTTTGGGTCGGCCAACTATCAGGTCTGGTCTCAGGCAAACTTCGCCCCTCGCAGCAATGCTGCGGTCCTTCCTCGCATTGGAAATACATTGGCTATGCTATCACTACTGTAGTGCGTGACCCGGACAATAGACGCCGAAGGTTTCTATTTATTTATGTCCAGAAAACAACAATTTTGGTTTTTCGGTTATATTATGTGTTGACTGCCATGTTACTTAAAACAAAACTGTCTTAACATTACCAGCACTGAACCGCATCATTTGGCCCAGTTAAGATTTTTAAATATTTATTGAGAACTTATTTTATATGCACAAAAGAAACTTTTTTTGGTCAATATTCTCACTTTCTCACATCATAATTTTAGGCGTTTCTAACAATACTTTAAGCAGGTTTAAGCAATAATGAATTACAAAAAATAGTCGGACAACACCACAACTGTGATTGATTTTGGTATTTTATTTTAAATTAGAAATCACTTTGGAATAATAGAAACCCATTTTCAAAATCATCGATTAATTTAGCACCTTTCTCTAGTTTTAAAAATGATATATGATAATAACTAATCGTGTTTTGTAATATTATAGCACCTTCCTCCTCTTCCCACATTCTGCACAATGTTTAAGTATATAATCAACTAACGCCCTAGACTTTTTACGTAACTCACTGCTTCCAAGTGGATAATCACGTCATATATTTCCAAGTAAGGCATTTGGGAGTGGCGAGTTACTTTTTGTATAAATTGGGCATATTGTTACGGTGACACCGAGAATACAGTGTGGAGCCTTATGGAGTGCTCCGTTGCCACCCGTAGCATCGTTTGGGTCGGCCAACTATCAGGTCTGGTCTCAGGCAAACTTCGCCCCTCGCAGCAATGCTGCGGTGCTTCCTCGCATTCGAAATACATTGGCTATGCTATCACTACTGTAGTGCGTGACCCGGACAATAGACGCCGAAGCTTTCTATTTATTTATGACCAGAAAACAACAATTTTGGTTTTTGGGTTATATTCTGTGTTGACTGCCATGTTACTTAAAACAAAACTGTCTTAACATTACCAGCACTGAACCGCATCATTTGGCCCAGTTAAGATTTTTAAATATTTTTTGAGAACTTATTTTATATGCACAAAAGGAACTTTTTTGGTCAATATTCTCACTTTCTCACATCATAATTTTAGGCGTTTCTAACAATACTTTAAGCAGGTTTAAGCAATAATGAATTACAAAAAATAGTCGGACAACACCACAACTGTGATTGATTTCGTATTTTATTTTAAATTAGAAATCACTTTGGAATAATATAAACCCATTTTCAAAATCATCGATTAATTTAGCACCTTTCTCTAGTTTTAAAAATGATATATGATAATAACTAATCGTGTTTTGTAATATTATAGCACCTTCCTCCTCTTCCCACAGTCTGCACAATGTTTAAGTATATAAGCAACTAACGCCCTAGACTTTTTACGTAACTCACTGCTTCCAAGTGGATAATCACGTCATATATTTCCAAGTAAGGCATTTGGGAGTGGCGAGTTACTTTTTGTATAAATTGGGCATATTGTTACGGTGACACCGAGAATACAGTGTGGAGCCTTATGGAGTGCTCCGTTGCCACCCGTAGCATCGTTTGCGTCGGCCAACTATCAGGTCTGGTCTCAGGCAAACTTCGCCCCTCGCAGCAATGCTGCGGTGCTTCCTCGCATTCGAAATACATTGGCTATGCTATCACTACTGTAGTGCGTGACCCGGACAATAGACGCCGAAGGTTTCTATTTATTTATGTCCAGAAAACAACAATTTTGGTTTTTCGGTTATATTATGTGTTGACTGCCATGTTACTTAAAACAAAACTGTCTTAACATTACCAGCACTGAACCGCATCATTTGGCCCAGTTAAGATTTTTAAATATTTTTTGAGAACTTATTTTATATGCACAAAAGAAACTTTTTTTGGTCAATATTCTCACTTTCTCACATCATAATTTTAGGCGTTTCTAACAATACTTTAAGCAGGTTTAAGCAATAATGAATTACAAAAAATAGTCGGACAACACCACAACTGTGATTGATTTTGGTATTTTATTTTAAATTAGAAATCACTTTGGAATAATAGAAACCCATTTTCAAAATCATCGATTAATTTAGCACCTTTCTCTAGTTTTAAAAATGATATATGATAATAACTAATCGTGTTTTGTAATATTATAGCACCTTCCTCCTCTTCCCACATTCTGCACAATGTTTAAGTATATAAGCAACTAACGCCCTAGACTTTTTACGTAACTCACTGCTTCCAAGTGGATAATCACGTCATATATTTCCAAGTAAGGCATTTGGAAGTGGCGAGTTACTTTTTGTATAAATTGGGCATATTGTTACGGTGACACCGAGAATACAGTGTGGAGCCTTATGGAGTGCTCCGTTGCCACCCGTAGCATCGTTTGGGTCGGCCAACTATCAGGTCTGGTCTCAGGCAAACTTCGCCCCTCGCAGCAATGCTGCGGTCCTTCCTCGCATTGTAAATACATTGGCTATGCTATCACTACTGTAGTGCGTGACCCGGACAATAGACGCCGAAGGTTTCTATTTATTTATGTCCAGAAAACAACAATTTTGGTTTTTCGGTTATATTATGTGTTGACTGCCATGTTCCTTAAAACAAAACTGTCTTAACATTACCAGCACTGAACCGCATCATTTGGCCCAGTTAAGATTTTTAAATATTTTTTGAGAACTTATTTTATATGCACAAAAGAAACTTTTTTTGGTCAATATTCTCACTTTCTCACATCATAATTTTAGGCGTTTCTAACAATACTTTAAGCAGGTTTAAGCAATAATGAATTACAAAAAATAGTCGGACAACACCACAACTGTGATTGATTTTGGTATTTTATTTTAAATTAGAAATCACTTTGGAATAATAGAAACCCATTTTCAAAATCATCGATTAATTTAGCACCTTTCTCTAGTTTTAAAAATGATATATGATAATAACTAATCGTGTTTTGTAATATTATAGCACCTTCCTCCTCTTCCCACATTCTGCACAATGTTTAAGTATATAAGCAACTAACGCCCTAGACTTTTTACGTAACTCACTGCTTCCAAGTGGATAATCACGTCATATATTTCCAAGTAAGGCATTTGGGAGTGGCGAGTTACTTTTTGTATACATAAATTGGGCATATTGTTACGGTGACACCGAGAATACAGTGTGGAGCCTAATGGAGTGCTCCGTTGCCACCCGTAGCATCGTTTGGGTCGGCCAACTATCAGGTCTGGTCTCAGGCAAACTTCGCCCCTCGCAGCAATGCTGCGGTCCTTCCTCGCATTGTAAATACATTGGCTATGCTATCACTACTGTAGTGCGTGACCCGGACAATAGACGCCGAAGGTTTCTATTTATTTATCTCCAGAAAACAACAATTTTGTTTTTTCCGTTATATTATGTGTTGACTGCCATGTTACTTAAAACAAAACTGTCTTAACATTACCAGCACTGAACCGCATCATTTGGCCCAGTTAAGATTTTTAAATATTTATTGAGAACTTATTTTATATGCACAAAAGAAACTTTTTTTGGTCAATATTCTCACTTTCTCACATCATAATTTTAGGCGTTTCTAACAATACTTTAAGCAGGTTTAAGCAATAATGAATTACAAAAAATAGTCGGACAACACCACAACTGTGATTGATTTTGGTATTTTATTTTAAATTAGAAATCACTTTGGAATAATAGAAACCCATTTTCAAAATCATCGATTAATTTAGCACCTTTCTCTAGTTTTAAAAATGATATATGATAATAACTAATCGTGTTTTGTAATATTATAGCACCTTCCTCCTCTTCCCACATTCTGCACAATGTTTAAGTATATAAGCAACTAACGCCCTAGACTTTTTACGTAACTCACTGCTTCCAAGTGGATAATCACGTCATATATTTCCAAGTAAGGCATTTGGGAGTGGCGAGTTACTTTTTGTATACATAAATTGGGCATATTGTTACGGTGACACCGAGAATACAGTGTGGAGCCTAATGGAGTGCTCCGTTGCCACCCGTAGCATCGTTTGGGTCGGCCAACTATCAGGTCTGGTCTCAGGCAAACTTCGCCCCTCGCAGCAATGCTGCGGTCCTTCCTCGCATTGTAAATACATTGGCTATGCTATCACTACTGTAGTGCGTGACCCGGACAATAGACGCCGAAGGTTTCTATTTATTTATCTCCAGAAAACAACAATTTTGTTTTTTCCGTTATATTATGTGTTGACTGCCATGTTACTTAAAACAAAACTGTCTTAACATTACCAGCACTGAACCGCATCATTTGGCCCAGTTAAGATTTTTAAATATTTATTGAGAACTTATTTTATATGCACAAAAGAAACTTTTTTTGGTCAATATTCTCACTTTCTCACATCATAATTTTAGGCGTTTCTAACAATACTTTAAGCAGGTTTAAGCAATAATGAATTACAAAAAATAGTCGGACAACACCACAACTGTGATTGATTTTGGTATTTTATTTTAAATTAGAAATCACTTTGGAATAATAGAAACCCATTTTCAAAATCATCGATTAATTTAGCACCTTTCTCTAGTTTTAAAAATTATATATGATAATAACTAATCGTGTTTTGTAATATTATAGCACCTTCCTCCTCTTCCCACATTCTGCACAATGTTTAAGTATATAAGCAACTAACGCCCTAGACTTTTTACGTAACTCACTGCTTCCAAGTGGATAATCACGTCATATATTTCCAAGTAAGGCATTTGGGAGTGGCGAGTTACTTTTTGTATAAATTGGGCATATTGTTACGGTGACACCGAGAATACAGTGTGGAGCCTAATGGAGTGCTCCGTTGCCACCCGTAGCATCGTTTGGGTCGGCCAACTATCAGGTCTGGTCTCAGGCAAACTTCGCCCCTCGCAGCAATGCTGCGGTGCTTCCTCGCATTCGAAATACATTGGCTATGCTATCACTACTGTATTGCGTGACCCGGACAATAGACGCCGAAGGTTTCTATTTATTTATCTCCAGAAAACAACAATTTTGTTTTTTCCGTTATATTATGTGTTGACTGCCATGTTACTTAAAACAAAACTGTCTTAACATTACCAGCACTGAACCGCATCATTTGGCCCAGTTAAGATTTTTAAATATTTATTGAGAACTTATTTTATATGCACAAAAGAAACTTTTTTTGGTCAATATTCTCACTTTCTCACATCATAATTTTAGGCGTTTCTAACAATACTTTAAGCAGGTTTAAGCAATAATGAATTACAAAAAATAGTCGGACAACACCACAACTGTGATTGATTTTGGTATTTTATTTTAAATTAGAAATCACTTTGGAATAATAGAAACCCATTTTCAAAATCATCGATTAATTTAGCACCTTTCTCTAGTTTTAAAAATGATATATGATAATAACTAATCGTGTTTTGTAATATTATAGCACCTTCCTCCTCTTCCCACATTCTGCACAATGTTTAAGTATATAAGCAACTAACGCCCTAGACTTTTTACGTAACTCACTGCTTCCAAGTGGATAATCACGTCATATATTTCCAAGTAAGGCATTTGGGAGTGGCGAGTTACTTTTTGTATAAATTGGGCATATTGTTACGGTGACACCAAGAATACAGTGTGGAGCCTTATGGAGTGCTCCGTTGCCACCCGTAGCATCGTTTGGGTCGGCCAACTATCAGGTCTGGTCTCAGGCAAACTTCGCCCCTCGCAGCAATGCTGCGGTCCTTCCTCGCATTGGAAATACATTGGCTATGCTATCACTACTGTAGTGCGTGACCCGGACAATAGACGCCGAAGGTTTCTATTTATTTATGTCCAGAAAACAACAATTTTGGTTTTTCGGTTATATTATGTGTTGACTGCCATGTTACTTAAAACAAAACTGTCTTAACATTACCAGCACTGAACCGCATCATTTGGCCCAGTTAAGATTTTTAAATATTTTTTGAGAACTTATTTTATATGCACAAAAGAAACTTTTTTTGGTCAATATTCTCACTTTCTCACATCATAATTTTAGGCGTTTCTAACAATACTTTGAGCAGGTTTAAGCAATAATGAATTACAAAAAATAGTCGGACAACACCACAACTGTGATTGATTTTGGTATTTTATTTTAAATTAGAAATCACTTTGGAATAATAGAAACCCATTTTCAAAATCATCGATTCATTTAGCACCTTTCTCTAGTTTTAAAAATTATATATGATAATAACTAATCGTGTTTTGTAATATTATAGCACCTTCCTCCTCTTCCCACATTCTGCACAATGTTTAAGTATATAAGCAACTAACGCCCTAGACTTTTTACGTAACTCACTGCTTCCAAGTGGATAATCACGTCATATATTTCCAAGTAAGGCATTTGGGAGTGGCGAGTTACTTTTTGTATAAATTGGGCATATTGTTACGGTGACACCGAGAATACAGTGTGGAGCCTAATGGAGTGCTCCGTTGCCACCCGTAGCATCGTTTGGGTCGGCCAACTATCAGGTCTGGTCTCAGGCAAACTTCGCCCCTCGCAGCAATGCTGCGGTGCTTCCTCGCATTCGAAATACATTGGCTATGCTATCACTACTGTATTGCGTGACCCGGACAATAGACGCCGAAGGTTTCTATTTATTTATCTCCAGAAAACAACAATTTTGTTTTTTCCGTTATATTATGTGTTGACTGCCATGTTACTTAAAACAAAACTGTCTTAACATTACCAGCACTGAACCGCATCATTTGGCCCAGTTAAGATTTTTAAATATTTATTGAGAACTTATTTTATATGCACAAAAGAAACTTTTTTTGGTCAATATTCTCACTTTCTCACATCATAATTTTAGGCGTTTCTAACAATACTTTAAGCAGGTTTAAGCAATAATGAATTACAAAAAATAGTCGGGCAACACCACAACTGTGATTGATTTTGGTATTTTATTTTAAATTAGAAATCACTTTGGAATAATAGAAACCCATTTTCAAAATCATCGATTAATTTAGCACCTTTCTCTAGTTTTAAAAATGATATATGATAATAACTAATCGTGTTTTGTAATATTATAGCACCTTCCTCCTCTTCCCACATTCTGCACAATGTTTAAGTATATAAGCAACTAACGCCCTAGACTTTTTACGTAACTCACTGCTTCCAAGTGGATAATCACGTCATATATTTCCAAGTAAGGCATTTGGGAGTGGCGAGTTACTTTTTGTATAAATTGGGCATATTGTTACGGTGACACCGAGAATACAGTGTGGAGCCTAATGGAGTGCTCCGTTGCCACCCGTAGCATCGTTTGGGTCGGCCAACTATCAGGTCTGGTCTCAGGCAAACTTCGCCCCTCGCAGCAATGCTGCGGTCCTTCCTCGCATTGTAAATACATTGGCAATGCTATCACTACTGTAGTGCGTGACCCGGACAATAGACGCCGAAGGTTTCTATTTATTTACCTATGTCCAGAAAACAACAATTTTGGTTTTTCGGTTGTTGACTGCCATGTTACTGAAAACAAAACTGTCTTAACATTACCAGCACTGAACCGCATCATTTGGCCCAGTTAAGATTTTTAAATATTTATTGAGAACTTATTTTATATGCACAAAAGAAACTTTTTTTGGTCAATATTCTCACTTTCTCACATCATAATTTTAGGCGTTTCTAACAATACTTTAAGCAGGTTTAAGCAATAATGAATTACAAAAAATAGTCGGACAACACCACAACTGTGATTGATTTTGGTATTTTATTTAGAAATCACTTTGGAATAATAGAAACCCATTTTCAAAATCATCGATTAATTTAGCACCTTTCTCTAGTTTTAAAAATGATATATGATAATAACTAATCGTGTTTTGTAATATTATAGCACCTTCCTCCTCTTCCCACATTCTGCACAATGTTTAAGTATATAAGCAACTAACGCCCTAGACTTTTTACGTAACTCACTGCTTCCAAGTGGATAATCACGTCATATATTTCCAAGTAAGGCATTTGGGAGTGGCGAGTTACTTTTTGTATAAATTGGGCATATTGTTACGGTGACACCGAGAATACAGTGTGGAGCCTTATGGAGTGCTCCGTTGCCAGCCGTAGCATCGTTTGGGTCGGCCAACTATCAGGTCTGGTCTCAGGCAAACTTCGCCCCTCGCAGCAATGCTGCGGTCCTTTCTCGCATTTGAAATACATTGGCTATGCTATCACTACTGTATTGCGTGACCCGGACCATAGACGCCGAAGGTTTCTATTTATTTATGTCCAGAAAACAACAATTTTGGTTTTTCGGTTATATTATGTGTTGACTGCCATGTTACTTAAAACAAAACTGTCTTAACATTACCAGCACTGAACCGCATCATTTGGCCCAGTTAAGATTTTTAAATATTTTTTGAGAACTTATTTTATATGCACAAAAGAAACTTTTTTTGGTCAATATTCTCACTTTCTCACATCATAATTTTAGGCGTTTCTAACAATACTTTAAGCAGGTTTAAGCAATAATGAATTACAAAAAATAGTCGGACAACACCACAACTGTGATTGATTTCGTATTTTATTTTAAATTAGAAATCACTTTGGAATAATAGAAACCCATTTTCAAAATCATCGATTAATTTAGCACCTTTCTCTAGTTTTAAAAATGATATATGATAATAACTAATCGTGTTTTGTAATATTATAGCACCTTCCTCCTCTTCCCACATTCTGCACAATGTTTAAGTATATAAGCAACTAACGCCCTAGACTTTTTACGTAACTCACTGCTTCCAAGTGGATAATCACGTCATATATTTCCAAGTAAGGCATTTGGGAGTGGCGAGTTACTTTTTGTATAAATTGGGCATATTGTTACGGTGACACCGAGAATACAGTGTGGAGCCTAATGGAGTGCTCCGTTGCCACCCGTAGCATCGTTTGGGTCGGCCAACTATCAGGTCTGGTCTCAGGCAAACTTCGCCCCTCGCAGCAATGCTGCGGTCCTTCCTCGCATTGTAAATACATTGGCTATGCTATCACTACTGTAGTGCGTGACCCGGACAATAGACGCCGAAGGTTTCTATTTATTTATGTCCAGAAAACAACAATTTTGGTTTTTCGGTTATATTATGTGTTGACTGCCATGTTACTTAAAACAAAACTGTCTTAACATTACCAGCACTGAACCGCATCATTTGGCCCAGTTAAGATTTTTAAATATTTTTTGAGAACTTATTTTATATGCACAAAAGAAACTGTTTTTGGTCAATATTCTCACTTTCTCACATCATAATTTTAGGCGTTTCTAACAATACTTTAAGCAGGTTTAAGCAATAATGAATTACAAAAAATAGTCGGACAACACCACAACTGTGATTGATTTTGGTATTTTATTTTAAATTAGAAATCACTTTGGAATAATAGAAACCCATTTTCAAAATCATCGATTAATTTAGCACCTTTCTCTAGTTTTAAAAATGATATATGATAATAACTAATCGTGGTTTGTAATATTATAGCACCTTCCTCCTCTTCCCACATTATGCACAATGTTTAAGTATATAAGCAACTAACGCCCTAGACTTTTTACGTAACTCACTGCTTCCAAGTGGATAATCACGTCATATATTTCCAAGTAAGGCATTTGGGAGTGGCGAGTTACTTTTTGTATAAATTGGGCATATTGTTACGGTGACACCGAGAATACAGTGTGGAGCCTTATGGAGTGCTCCGTTGCCAGCCGTAGCATCGTTTGGGTCGGCCAACTATCAGGTCTGGTCTCAGGCAAACTTCGCCCCTCGCAGCAATGCTGCGGTCCTTCCTCGCATTATAAATACATTGGCTATGCTATCACTACTGTAGTGCGTGACCCGGACAATAGACGCCGAAGGTTTCTATTTATTTATGTCCAGAAAACAACAATTTTGGTTTTTCGGTTATATTATGTGTTGACTGCCATGTTACTTAAAACAAAACTGTCTTAACATTACCAGCACTGAACCGCATCATTTGGCCCAGTTAAGATTTTTAAATATTTATTGAGAACTTATTTTATATGCACAAAAGAAACTTTTTTTGGTCAATATTCTCACTTTCTCACATCATAATTTTAGGCGTTTCTAACAATACTTTAAGCAGGTTTAAGCAATAATGAATTACAAAAAATAGTCGGACAACACCACAACTGTGATTGATTTTGGTATTTTATTTTAAATTAGAAACCACTTTGGAATAATAGAAACCCATTTTCAAAATCATCGATTAATTTAGCACCTTTCTCTAGTTTTAAAAATGATATATGATAATAACTAATCGTGTTTTGTAATATTATAGCACCTTCCTCCTCTTCCCACATTCTGCACAATGTTTAAGTATATAAGCAACTAACGCCCTAGACTTTTTACGTAACTCACTGCTTCCAAGTGGATAATCACGTCATATATTTCCAAGTAAGGCATTTGGGAGTGGCGAGTTACTTTTTGTATAAATTGGGCATATTGTTACGGTGACACCGAGAATACAGTGTGGAGCCTTATGGAGTGCTCCGTTGCCAGCCGTAGCATCGTTTGGGTCGGCCAACTATCAGGTCTGGTCTCAGGCAAACTTCGCCCCTCGCAGCAATGCTGCGGTCCTTTCTCGCATTGGAAATACATTGGCTATGCTATCACTACTGTATTGCGTGACCCGGACCATAGACGCCGAAGGTTTCTATTTATTTATGTCCAGAAAACAACAATTTTGGTTTTTCGGTTATATTATGTGTTGACTGCCATGTTACTTAAAACAAAACTGTCTTAACATTACCAGCACTGAACCGCATCATTTGGCCCAGTTAAGATTTTTAAATATTTTTTGAGAACTTATTTTATATGCACAAAAGAAACTTTTTTTGGTCAATATTCTCACTTTCTCACATCATAATTTTAGGCGTTTCTAACAATACTTTAAGCAGGTTTAAGCAATAATGAATTACAAAAAATAGTCGGACAACACCACAACTGTGATTGATTTTGGTATTTTATTTTAAATTAGAAATCACTTTGGAATAATAGAAACCCATTTTCAAAATCATCGATTAATTTAGCACCTTTCTCTAGTTTTAAAAATGATATATGATAATAACTAATCGCGTTTTGTAATATTAGAGCACCTTCCTCCTCTTCCCACATTCTGCACCATGTTTAAGTATATAAGCAACTAACGCCCTAGACTTTTTAAGTAACTCACTGCTTCCAAATGGATAATCACGTCATATATTTCCAAGTAAGGCATTTGGGAGTGGCGAGTTACTTTTTGTATAAATTGGGCATATTGTTACGGTGACACCGAGAATACAGTGTGGAGCCTTATGGAGTGCTCCGTTGCCAGCCGTAGCATCGTTTGGGTCGGCCAACTATCAGGTCTGGTCTCAGGCAAACTTCGCCCCTCGCAGCAATGCTGCGGTCCTTTCTCGCATTTGAAATACATTGGCTATGCTATCACTACTGTATTGCGTGACCCGGACAATAGACGCCGAAGGTTTCTATTTATTTATGTCCAGAAAACAACAATTTTGGTTTTTCGGTTATATTATGTGTTGACTGCCATGTTACTTAAAACAAAACTGTCTTAACATTACCAGCACTGAACCGCATCAATTGGCCCAGTTAAGATTTTTAATTTTTTTTGAGAACTTATTTTATATGCACAAAAGAAACTTTTTTTGGTCAATATTCTCACTTTCTCACATCATAATTTTAGGCGTTTCTAACAATACTTTAAGCACGTTTAAGCAATAATGAATTACAAAAAATAGTCGGACAACACCACAACTGTGATTGATTTCGTATTTTATTTTAAATTAGAAATCACTTTGGAATAATAGAAACCCATTTTCAAAATCATCGATTAATTTAGCACCTTTCTCTAGTTTTAAAAATGATATATGATAATAACTAATCGTGTTTTGTAATATTATAGCACCTTCCTCCTCTTCCCACATTCTGCACAATGTTTAAGTATATAAGCAACTAACGCCCTAGACTTTTTACGTAACTCACTGCTTCCAAATGGATAATCACGTCATATATTTCCAAGTAAGGCATTTGGGAGTGGCGAGTTACTTTTTGTATAAATTGGGCATATTGTTACGGTGACACCGAGAATACAGTGTGGAGCCTTATGGAGTGCTCCGTTGCCAGCCGTAGCATCGTTTGGGTCGGCCAACTATCAGGTCTGGTCTCAGGCAAACTTCGCCCCTCGCAGCAATGCTGCGGTCCTTTCTCGCATTGGAAATACATTGGCTATGCTATCACTACTGTATTGCGTGACCCGGACAATAGACGCCGAAGGTTTCTATTTATTTATCTCCAGAAAACAACAATTTTGGTTTTTCAGTTATATTATGTGTTGACTGCCATGTTACTTAAAACAAAACTGTCTTAACATTACCAGCACTGAACCGCATCATTTGGCCCAGTTAAGATTTTTAAATATTTTTTGAGAACTTATTTTATATGCACAAAAGAAACTTTTTTTGGTCAATATTCTCACTTTCTCACATCATAATTTTAGGCGTTTCTAACAATACTTTAAGCAGGTTTAAGCAATAATGAATTACAAAAAATAGTCGGACAGCACCACAACTGTGATTGATTTTGGTATTTTATTTTAAATTAGAAATCACTTTGGAATAATAGGAACCCATTTTCAAAATCATCGATTAATTTAGCACCTTTCTCTAGTTTTAAAAATGATATATGATAATAACTAATCGTGTTTTGTAATATTATAGCACCTTCCTCCTCTTCCCACATTCTGCACAATGTTTAAGTATATAAGCAACTAACGCCCTAGACTTTTTACGTAACTCACTGCTTCCAAGTGGATAATCACGTCATATATTTCCATGTAAGGCATTTGGGAGTGGCGAGTTACTTTTTGTATAAATTGGGCATATTGTTACGGTGACACCGAGAATACAGTGTGGAGCCTTATGGAGTGCTCCGTTGCCACCCGTAGCATCGTTTGGGTCGGCCAACTATCAGGTCTGGTCTCAGGCAAACTTCGCCCCTCGCAGCAATAATGCGGTGCTTCCTCGCATTCGAAATACATTGGCTATGCTATCACTACTGTAGTGCGTGACCCGGACAATAGACGCCGAAGGTTTCTATTTATTTATGTCCAGAAAACAACAATTTTAGTTTTTCGGTTATATTATGTGTTGACTGCCATGTTACTTAAAACAAAACTGTCTTAACATTACCAGCACTGAACCGCATCATTTGGCCCAGTTAAGATTTTTAAATATTTTTTGAGAACTTATTTTATATGCACAAAAGAAACTTTTTTTGGTCAATATTCTCACTTTCTCACATCATAATTTTAGGCGTTTCTAACAATACTTTAAGCAGGTTTAAGCAATAATGAATTACAAAAAATAGTCGGACAACACCACAACTGTGATTGATTTCGTATTTTATTTTAAATTAGAAATCACTTTGGAATAATAGAAACCCATTTTCAAAATCATCGATTAATTTAGCACCTTTCTCTAGTTTTAAAAATGATATATGATAATAACTAATCGTGTTTTGTAATATTATAGCACCTTCCTCCTCTTCCCACATTCTGCACAATGTTTAAGTATATAAGCAACTAACGCCCTAGACTTTTTACGTAACTCACTGCTTCCAAATGGATAATCACGTCATATATTTCCAAGTAAGGCATTTGGGAGTGGCGAGTTACTTTTTGTATAAATTGGGCATATTGTTACGGTGACACCGAGAATACAGTGTGGAGCCTTATGGAGTGCTCCGTTGCCAGCCGTAGCATCGTTTGGGTCGGCCAACTATCAGGTCTGGTCTCAGGCAAACTTCGCCCCTCGCAGCAATGCTGCGGTCCTTTCTCGCATTGGAAATACATTGGCTATGCTATCACTACTGTATTGCGTGACCCGGACAATAGACGCCGAAGGTTTCTATTTATTTATCTCCAGAAAACAACAATTTTGGTTTTTCAGTTATATTATGTGTTGACTGCCATATTACTTAAAACAAAACTGTCTTAACATTACCAGCACGGAACCGCATCATTTGGCCCAGTTAAGATTTTTAAATATTTTTGAGAACTTATTTTATATGCACAAAAGAAACTTTTTTTGGTCAATATTCTCACTTTCTCACATCATAATTTTAGGCGTTTCTAACAATACTTTAAGCAGGTTTAAGCAATAATGAATTACAAAAAATAGTCGGACAACACCACAACTGTGATTGATTTTGGTATTTTATTTTAAATTAGAAATCACTTTGGAATAATAGAAACCCATTTTCAAAATCATCGATTAATTTAGCACCTTTCTCTAGTTTTAAAAATGATATATGATAATAACTAATCGTGTTTTGTAATATTATAGCACCTTCCTCCTCTTCCCACATTCTGCACAATGTTTAAGTATATAAGCAACTAACGCCCTAGACTTTTTACGTAACTCACTGCTTCCAAGTGGATAATCACGTCATATATTTCCAAGTAAGGCATTTGGGAGTGGCGAGTTACTTTTTGTATAAATTGGGCATATTGTTACGGTGACACCGAGAATACAGTGTGGAGCCTTATGGAGTGCTCCGTTGCCACCCTTAGCATCGTTTGGGTCGGCCAACTATCAGGTCTGGTCTCAGGCAAACTTCGCCCCTCGCAGCAATGCTGCGGTGCTTCCTCGCATTCGAAATACATTGGCTATGCTATCACTACTGTAGTGCGTGACCCGGACAATAGACGCCGAAGGTTTCTATTTATTTATGTCCAGAAAACAACAATTTTGGTTTTTCGGTTATATTATGTGTTGACTGCCATGTTACTTAAAAACAAAACTGTCTTAACATTACCAGCACTGAACCGCATCATTTGGTCCAGTTAAGATTTTTAAATATTTTTCGAGAACTTATTTTATATGCACAAAAGAAACTTTTTTTGGTCAATATTCTCACTTTCTCACATCATAATTTTAGGCGTTTCTAACAATACTTTAAGCAGGTTTAAGCAATAATGAATTACAAAAAATAGTCGGACAACACCACAACTGTGATTGATTTCGTATTTTATTTTAAATTAGAAATCACTTTGGAATAATAGAAACCCATTTTCAAAATCATCGATTAATTTAGCACCTTTCTCTAGTTTTAAAAATGATATATGATAATAACTAATCGTGTTTTGTAATATTATAGCACCTTCCTCCTCTTCCCACATTCTGCACAATGTTTAAGTATATAAGCAACTAACGCCCTAGACTTTTTACGTAACTCACTGCTTCCAAATGGATAATCACGTCATATATTTCCAAGTAAGGCATTTGGGAGTGGCGAGTTACTTTTTGTATAAATTGGGCATATTGTTACGGTGACACCGAGAATACAGTGTGGAGCCTTATGGAGTGCTCCGTTGCCAGCCGTAGCATCGTTTGGGTCGGCCAACTATCAGGTCTGGTCTCAGGCAAACTTCGCCCCTCGCAGCAATGCTGCGGTCCTTTCTCGCATTGGAAATACATTGGCTATGCTATCACTACTGTATTGCGTGACCCGGACCATAGACGCCGAAGGTTTCTATTTATTTATCTCCAGAAAACAACAATTTTGGTTTTTCAGTTATATTATGTGTTGACTGCCATGTTACTTAAAACAAAACTGTCTTAACATTACCAGCACTGAACCGCATCATTTGGCCCAGTTAAGATTTTTAAATATTTATTGAGAACTTATTTTATATGCACAAAAGAAACTTTTTTTGGTCAATATTCTCACTTTCTCACATCATAATTTTAGGCGTTTCTAACAATACTTTAAGCAGGTTTAAGCAATAATGAATTACAAAAAATAGTCGGACAACACCACAACTGTGATTGATTTTGGTATTTTATTTTAAATTAGAAATCACTTTGGAATAATAGAAACCCATTTTCAAAATCATCGATTAATTTAGCACCTTTCTCTAGTTTTAAAAATGATATATGATAATAACTAATCGTGTTTTGTAATATTATAGCACCTTCCTCCTCTTCCCACATTCTGCACAATGTTTAAGTATATAAGCAACTAACGCCCTAGACTTTTTACGTAACTCACTGCTTCCAAGTGGATAATCACGTCATATATTTCCAAGTAAGGCATTTGGGAGTGGCGAGTTACTTTTTGTATAAATTGGGCATATTGTTACGGTGACACCGAGAATACAGTGTGGAGCCTTATGGAGTGCTCCGTTGCCAGCCGTAGCATCGTTTGGGTCGGCCAACTATCAGGTCTGGTCTCAGGCAAACTTCGCCCCTCGCAGCAATGCTGCGGTCCTTTCTCGCATTGGAAATACATTGGCTATGCTATCACTACTGTATTGCGTGACCCGGACCATAGACGCCGAAGGTTTCTATTTATTTATGTCCAGAAAACAACAATTTTGGTTTTTCGGTTATATTATGTGTTGACTGCCATGTTACTTAAAACAAAACTGTCTTAACATTACCAGCACTGAACCGCATCATTTGGCCCAGTTAAGATTTTTAAATATTTTTTGAGAACTTATTTTATATGCACAAAAGAAACTTTTTTTGGTCAATATTCTCACTTTCTCACATCATAATTTTAGGCGTTTCTAACAATACTTTAAGCAGGTTTAAGCAATAATGAATTACAAAAAATAGTCGGACAACACCACAACTGTGATTGATTTTGGTATTTTATTTTAAATTAGAAATCACTTTGGAATAATAGAAACCCATTTTCAAAATCATCGATTAATTTAGCACCTTTCTCTAGTTTTAAAAATGATATATGATAATAACTAATCGCGTTTTGTAATATTAGAGCACCTTCCTCCTCTTCCCACATTCTGCACCATGTTTAAGTATATAAGCAACTAACGCCCTAGACTTTTTAAGTAACTCACTGCTTCCAAATGGATAATCACGTCATATATTTCCAAGTAAGGCATTTGGGAGTGGCGAGTTACTTTTTGTATAAATTGGGCATATTGTTACGGTGACACCGAGAATACAGTGTGGAGCCTTATGGAGTGCTCCGTTGCCAGCCGTAGCATCGTTTGGGTCGGCCAACTATCAGGTCTGGTCTCAGGCAAACTTCGCCCCTCGCAGCAATGCTGCGGTCCTTTCTCGCATTGAAATACATTGGCTATGCTATCACTACTGTATTGCGTGACCCGGACAATAGACGCCGAAGGTTTCTATTTATTTATGTCCAGAAAACAACAATTTTGGTTTTTCGGTTATATTATGTGTTGACTGCCATGTTACTTAAAACAAAACTGTCTTAACATTACCAGCACTGAACCGCATCAATTGGCCCAGTTAAGATTTTTAATTTTTTTTGAGAACTTATTTTATATGCACAAAAGAAACTTTTTTTGGTCAATATTCTCACTTTCTCACATCATAATTTTAGGCGTTTCTAACAATACTTTAAGCACGTTTAAGCAATAATGAATTACAAAAAATAGTCGGACAACACCACAACTGTGATTGATTTTGGTATTTTATTTTAAATTAGAAATCACTTTGGAATAATAGAAACCCATTTTCAAAATCATCGATTAATTTAGCACCTTTCTCTAGTTTTAAAAATGATATATGATAATAACTAATCGTGTTTTGTAATATTATAGCATCTTCCTCCTCTTCCCACATTCTGCACAATGTTTAAGTATATAAGCAACTAACGCCCTAGACTTTTTACGTAACTCACTGCTTCCAAGTGGATAATCACGTCATATATTTCCAAGTAAGGCATTTGGGAGTGGCGAGTTACTTTTTGTATAAATTGGGCATATTGTTACGGTGACACCGAGAATACAGTGTGGAGCCTTATGGAGTGCTCCGTTGCCAGCCGTAGCATCGTTTGGGTCGGCCAACTATCAGGTCTGGTCTCAGGCAAACTTCGCCCCTCGCAGCAATGCTGCGGTCCTTTCTCGCATTGGAAATACATTGGCTATGCTATCACTACTGTATTGCGTGACCCGGACCATAGACGCCGAAGGTTTCTATTTATTTATGTCCAGAAAACAACAATTTTGGTTTTTCGGTTATATTATGTGTTGACTGCCATGTTACTTAAAACAAAACTGTCTTAACATTACCAGCACTGAACCGCATCATTTGGCCCAGTTAAGATTTTTAAATATTTTTTGAGAACTTATTTTATATGCACAAAAGAAACTTTTTTTGGTCAATATTCTCACTTTCTCACATCATAATTTTAGGCGTTTCTAACAATACTTTAAGCAGGTTTAAGCAATAATGAATTACAAAAAATAGTCGGACAACACCACAACTGTGATTGATTTTGGTATTTTATTTTAAATTAGAAATCACTTTGGAATAATAGAAACCCATTTTCAAAATCATCGATTAATTTAGCACCTTTCTCTAGTTTTAAAAATGATATATGATAATAACTAATCGCGTTTTGTAATATTAGAGCACCTTCCTCCTCTTCCCACATTCTGCACCATGTTTAAGTATATAAGCAACTAACGCCCTAGACTTTTTAAGTAACTCACTGCTTCCAAATGGATAATCACGTCATATATTTCCAAGTAAGGCATTTGGGAGTGGCGAGTTACTTTTTGTATAAATTGGGCATATTGTTACGGTGACACCGAGAATACAGTGTGGAGCCTTATGGAGTGCTCCGTTGCCAGCCGTAGCATCGTTTGGGTCGGCCAACTATCAGGTCTGGTCTCAGGCAAACTTCGCCCCTCGCAGCAATGCTGCGGTCCTTTCTCGCATTTGAAATACATTGGCTATGCTATCACTACTGTATTGCGTGACCCGGACAATAGACGCCGAAGGTTTCTATTTATTTATGTCCAGAAAACAACAATTTTGGTTTTTCGGTTATATTATGTGTTGACTGCCATGTTACTTAAAACAAAACTGTCTTAACATTACCAGCACTGAACCGCATCAATTGGCCCAGTTAAGATTTTTAATTTTTTTTGAGAACTTATTTTATATGCACAAAAGAAACTTTTTTGGTCAATATTCTCACTTTCTCACATCATAATTTTAGGCGTTTCTAACAATACTTTAAGCACGTTTAAGCAATAATGAATTACAAAAAATAGTCGGACAACACCACAACTGTGATTGATTTCGTATTTTATTTTAAATTAGAAATCACTTTGGAATAATAGAAACCCATTTTCAAAATCATCGATTAATTTAGCACCTTTCTCTAGTTTTAAAAATGATATATGATAATAACTAATCGTGTTTTGTAATATTATAGCACCTTCCTCCTCTTCCCACATTCTGCACAATGTTTAAGTATATAAGCAACTAACGCCCTAGACTTTTTACGTAACTCACTGCTTCCAAATGGATAATCACGTCATATATTTCCAAGTAAGGCATTTGGGAGTGGCGAGTTACTTTTTGTATAAATTGGGCATATTGTTACGGTGACACCGAGAATACAGTGTGGAGCCTTATGGAGTGCTCCGTTGCCAGCCGTAGCATCGTTTGGGTCGGCCAACTATCAGGTCTGGTCTCAGGCAAACTTCGCCCCTCGCAGCAATGCTGCGGTCCTTTCTCGCATTGGAAATACATTGGCTATGCTATCACTACTGTATTGCGTGACCCGGACAATAGACGCCGAAGGTTTCTATTTATTTATCTCCAGAAAACAACAATTTTGGTTTTTCAGTTATATTATGTGTTGACTGCCATGTTACTTAAAACAAAACTGTCTTAACATTACCAGCACTGAACCGCATCAATTGGCCCAGTTAAGATTTTTAATTTTTTTTGAGAACTTAATTTATATGCACAAAAGAAACTTTTTTTGGTCAATATTCTCACTTTCTCACATCATAATTTTAGGCGTTTCTAACAATACTTTAAGCAGGTTTAAGCAATAATGAATTACAAAAAATAGTCGGACAACACCACAACTGTGATTGATTTCGTATTTTATTTTAAATTAGAAATCACTTTGGAATAATAGAAACCCATTTTCAAAATCATCGATTAATTTAGCACCTTTCTCTAGTTTTAAAAATGATATATGATAATAACTAATCGTGTTTTGTAATATTATAGCACCTTCCTCCTCTTCCCACATTCTGCACAATGTTTAAGTATATAAGCAACTAACGCCCTAGACTTTTTACGTAACTCACTGCTTCCAAGTGGATAATCACGTCATATATTTCCAAGTAAGGCATTTGGGAGTGGCGAGTTACTTTTTGTATAAATTGGCCATATTGTTACGGTGACACCGAGAATACAGTGTGGAGCCTTATGGAGTGCTCCGTTGCCACCCGTAGCATCGTTTGGGTCGGCCAACTATCAGGTCTGGTCTCAGGCAAACTTCGCCCCTCGCAGCAATGCTGCGGTCCTTTCTCGCATTTGAAATACATTGGCTATGCTATCACTACTGTATTGCGTGACCCGGACAATAGACGCCGAAGGTTTCTATTTATTTATCTCCAGAAAACAACAATTTTGTTTTTTCCGTTATATTATGTGTTGACTGCCATGTTACTTAAAACAAAACTGTCTTAACATTACCAGCACTGAACCGCATCATTTGGCCCAGTTAAGATTTTTAAATATTTTTTGAGAACTTATTTTATATGCACAAAAGAACTTTTTTTGGTCAATATTCTCACTTTCTCACATCATAATTTTAGGCGTTTCTAACAATACTTTAAGCAGGTTTAAGCAATAATGAATTACAAAAAATAGTCGGACAACACCACAACTGTGATTGATTTTGGTATTTTATTTTAAATTAGAAATCACTTTGGAATAATAGAAACCCATTTTCAAAATCATCGATTAATTTAGCACCTTTCTCTAGTTTTAAAAATGATATATGATAATAACTAATCGTGTTTTGTAATATTATAGCACTTTCCTCCTCTTCCCACATTCTGCACAATGTTTAAGTATATAAGCAACTAACGCCCTAGACTTTTTACGTAACTCACTGCTTCCAAGTGGATAATCACGTCATATATTTCCAAGTAAGGCATTTGGGAGTGGCGAGTTACTTTTTGTATAAATTGGGCATATTGTTACGGTGACACCGAGAATACAGTGTGGAGCCTTATGGAGTGCTCCGTTGCCAGCCGTAGCATCGTTTGGGTCGGCCAACTATCAGGTCTGGTCTCAGGCAAACTTCGCCCCTCGCAGCAATGCTGCGGTGCTTCCTCGCATTCGAAATACATTGGCTATGCTATCACTACTGTAGTGCGTGACCCGGACAATAGACGCCGTAGGTTTCTATTTATTTATGTCCAGAAAACAACAATTTTGGTTTTTGGGTTATATTATGTGTTGACTGCCATGTTACTTAAAACAAAACTGTCTTAACATTACCATCACTGAACCGCATCAATTGGCCCAGTTAAGATTTTTAATTTTTTTTGAGAACTTATTTTATATGCACAAAAGAAACTTTTTTTGGTCAATATTCTCACTTTCTCACATCATAATTTTAGGCGTTTCTAACAATACTTTAAGCAGGTTTAAGCAATAATGAATTACAAAAAATAGTCGGACAACACCACAACTGTGATTGATTTCGTATTTTATTTTAAATTAGAAATCACTTTGGAATAATAGAAACCCATTTTCAAAATCATCGATTAATTTAGCACCTTTCTCTAGTTTTAAAAATGATATATGATAATAACTAATCGTGTTTTGTAATATTATAGCACCTTCCTCCTCTTCCCACATTCTGCACAATGTTTAAGTATATAAGCAACTAACGCCCTAGACTTTTTACGTAACTCACTGCTTCCAAGTGGATAATCACGTCATATATTTCCAAGTAAGGCATTTGGGAGTGGCGAGTTACTTTTTGTATAAATTGGGCATATTGTTACGGTGACACCGAGAATACAGTGTGGAGCCTTATGGAGTGCTCCGTTGCCAGCCGTAGCATCGTTTGGGTCGGCCAACTATCAGGTCTGGTCTCAGGCAAACTTCGCCCCTCGCAGCAATGCTGCGGTCCTTTCTCGCATTCGAAATACATTGGCTATGCTATCACTACTATAGTGCGTGACCCGGACAATAGACGCCGAAGCTTTCTATTTATTTATGTCCAGAAAACAACAATTTTGGTTTTTTGGTTATATTATGTGTTGACTGCCATGTTACTTAAAACAAAACTGTCTTAACATTACCAGCACTGAACCGCATCATTTGGCCCAGTTAAGATTTTTAAATATTTTTTGAGAACTTATTTTATATGCACAAAAGAAACTTTTTTTGGTCAATATTCTCACTTTCTCACATCATAATTTTAGGCGTTTCTAACAATACTTTAAGCAGGTTTAAGCAATAATGAATTACAAAAAATTGTCGGACAACACCACAACTGTGATTGATTTCGTATATTATTTTAAATTAGAAATCACTTTGGAATAATAGAAACCCATTTTCAAAATCATCGATTAATTTAGCACCTTTCTCTAGTTTTAAAAATGATATATGATAATAACTAATCGTGTTTTGTAATATTATAGCACCTTCCTCCTCTTCCCACATTCTGCACAATGTTTAAGTATATAAGCAACTAACGCCCTAGACTTTGTACGTAACTCACTGCTTCCAAATGGATAATCACGTCATATATTTCTAAGTAAGGCATTTGGGAGTGGCGAGTTACTTTTTGTATAAATTGGGCATATTGTTACGGTGACAACGAGAATACAGTGTGGAGCCTTATGGAGTGCTCCGTTGCCAGCCGTAGCATCGTTTGGGTCGGCCAACTATCAGGTCTGGTCTCAGGCAAACTTCGCCCCTCGCAGCAATGCTGCGGTCCTTTCTCGCATTGGAAATACATTGGCTATGCTATCACTACTGTATTGCGTGACCCGGACAATAGACGCCGAAGGTTTCTATTTATTTATCTCCAGAAAACAACAATTTTGGTTTTTCCGTTATATTATGTGTTGACTGCCATGTTACTTAAAACAAAACTGTCTTAACATTACCAGCACTGAACCGCATCATTTGGCCCAGTTAAGATTTTTAAATATTTTTTGAGAACTTATTTTATATGCACAAAAGAAACTTTTTTTGGTCAATATTCTCACTTTCTCACATCATAATTTTAGGCGTTTCTAACAATACTTTAAGCAGGTTTAAGCAATAATGAATTACAAAAAATAGTCGGACAACACCACAACTGTGATTGATTTTGGTATTTTATTTTAAATTAGAAATCACTTTGGAATAATAGAAACCCATTTTCAAAATCATCGATTAATTTAGCACCTTTCTCTAGTTTTAAAAATGATATATGATAATAACTAATCGTGTTTTGTAATATTATAGCACTTTCCTCCTCTTCCCACATTCTGCACAATGTTTAAGTATATAAGCAACTAACGCCCTAGACTTTTTACGTAACTCACTGCTTCCAAGTGGATAATCACGTCATATATTTCCAAGTAAGGCATTTGGGAGTGGCGAGTTACTTTTTGTATAAATTGGGCATATTGTTACGGTGACACCGAGAATACAGTGTGGAGCCTTATGGAGTGCTCCGTTGCCACCCGTAGCATCGTTTGGGTCGGCCAACTATCAGGTCTGGTCTCAGGCAAACTTCGCCCCTCGCAGCAATGCTGCGGTGCTTCCTCGCATTCGAAATACATTGGCTATGCTATCACTACTGTAGTGCGTGACCCGGACAATAGACGCCGAAGGTTTCTATTTATTTATGTCCAGAAAACAACAATTTTGGTTTTTGGGTTATATTATGTGTTGACTGCCATGTTACTTAAAACAAAACTGTCTTAACATTACCAGCACTGAACCGCATCAATTGGCCCAGTTAAGATTTTTAATTTTTTTTGAGAACTTATTTTATATGCACAAAAGAAACTTTTTTTGGTCAATATTCTCACTTTCTCACATCATAATTTTAGGCGTTTCTAACAATACTTTAAGCAGGTTTAAGCAATAATGAATTACAAAAAATAGTCGGACAACACCACAACTGTGATTGATTTCGTATTTTATTTTAAATTAGAAATCACTTTGGAATAATAGAAACCCATTTTCAAAATCATCGATTAATTATTTAGCACCTTTCTCTAGTTTTAAAATGATATATGATAATAACTAATCGTGTTTTGTAATATTATAGCACTTTCCTCCTCTTCCCACATTCTGCACAATGTTTAAGTATATAAGCAACTAACGCCCTAGACTTTTTACGTACTCACTGCTTCCAAGTGGATAATCACGTCATATATTTCCAAGTAAGGCATTTGGGAGTGGCGAGTTACTTTTTGTATAAATTGGGCATATTGTTACGGTGACACCGAGAATACAGTGTGGAGCCTTATGGAGTGCTCCGTTGCCACCCGTAGCATCGTTTGGGTCGGCCAACTATCAGGTCTGGTCTCAGGCAAACTTCGCCCCTCGCAGCAATGCTGCGGTGCTTCCTCGCATTCGAAATACATTGGCTATGCTATCACTACTGTAGTGCGTGACCCGGACAATAGACGCCGAAGGTTTCTATTTATTTATGTCCAGAAAACAACAATTTTGGTTTTTGGGTTATATTATGTGTTCACTGCCATGTTACTTAAAACAAAACTGTTTTAACATTACCAGCACTGAACCGCATCAATTGGCCCAGTTAAGATTTTTAATTTTTTTTGAGAACTTATTTTATATGCACAAAAGAAACTTTTTTTGGTCAATATTCTCACTTTCTCACATCATAATTTTAGGCGTTTCTAACAATACTTTAAGCAGGTTTAAGCAATAATGAATTACAAAAAATAGTCGGACAACACCACAACTGTGATTGATTTCGTATTTTATTTTAAATTAGAAATCACTTTGGAATAATAGAAACCCATTTTCAAAATCATCGATTAATTTAGCACCTTTCTCTAGTTTTAAAAATGATATATGATAATAACTAATCGTGTTTTGTAATATTATAGCACTTTCCTCCTCTTCCCACATTCTGCACAATGTTTAAGTATATAAGCAACTAACGCCCTAGACTTTTTACGTAACTCACTGCTTCCAAGTGGATAATCACGTCATATATTTCCAAGTAAGGCATTTGGGAGTGGCGAGTTACTTTTTGTATAAATTGGGCATATTGTTACGGTGACACCGAGAATACAGTGTGGAGCCTTATGGAGTGCTCCGTTGCCACCCGTAGCATCGTTTGGGTCGGCCAACTATCAGGTCTGGTCTCAGGCAAACTTCGCCCCTCGCAGCAATGCTGCGGTGCTTCCTCGCATTCGAAATACATTGGCTATGCTATCACTACTGTAGTGCGTGACCCGGACAATAGACGCCGAAGGTTTCTATTTATTTATGTCCAGAAAACAACAATTTTGGTTTTTGGGTTATATTATGTGTTGACTGCCATGTTACTTAAAACAAAACTGTCTTAACATTACCAGCACTGAACCGCATCAATTGGCCCAGTTAAGATTTTTAATTTTTTTTGAGAACTTATTTTATATGCACAAAAGAAACTTTTTTTGGTCAATATTCTCACTTTCTCACATCATAATTTTAGGCGTTTCTAACAATACTTTAAGCAGGTTTAAGCAATAATGAATTACAAAAAATAGTCGGACAACACCACAACTGTGATTGATTTCGTATTTTATTTTAAATTAGAAATCACTTTGGAATAATAGAAACCCATTTTCAAAATCATCGATTAATTTAGCACCTTTCTCTAGTTTTAAAAATGATATATGATAATAACTAATCGTGTTTTGTAATATTATAGCACCTTCCTCCTCTTCCCACATTCTGCACAATGTTTAAGTATATAAGCAACTAACGCCCTAGACTTTTTACGTAACTCACTGCTTCCAAGTCGATAATCACGTCATATATTTCCAAGTAAGGCATTTGGGAGTGGCGAGTTACTTTTTGTATAAATTGGGCATATTGTTACGGTGACACCGAGAATACAGTGTGGAGCCTTATGGAGTGCTCCGTTGCCAGCCGTAGCATCGTTTGGGTCGGCCAACTATCAGGTCTGGTCTCAGGCAAACTTCGCCCCTCGCAGCAATGCTGCGGTCCTTTCTCGCATTTGAAATACATTGGCTATGCTATCACTACTGTATTGCGTGACCCGGACAATAGACGCCGAAGGTTTCTATTTATTTATCTCCAGAAAACAACAATTTTGTTTTTTCCGTTATATTATGTGTTGACTGCAATGTTACTTAAAACAAAACTGTCTTAACATTACCAGCACTGAACCGCATCATTTGGCCCAGTTAAGATTTTTAAATATTTTTTGAGAACTTATTTTATATGCACAAAAGAACTTTTTTTGTTCAATATTCTCACTTTCTCACATCATAATTTTAGGCGTTTCTAACAATACTTTAAGCAGGTTTAAGCAATAATGAATTACAAAAAATAGTCGGACAACACCACAACTGTGATTGATTTTGGTATTTTATTTTAAATTAGAAATCACTTTGGAATAATAGAAACCCATTTTCAAAATCATCGATTAATTTAGCACCTTTCTCTAGTTTTAAAAATGATATATGATAATAACTAATCGTGTTTTGTAATATTATAGCACTTTCCTCCTCTTCCCACATTCTGCACAATGTTTAAGTATATAAGCAACTAACGCCCTAGACTTTTTACGTAACTCACTGCTTCCAAGTGGATAATCACGTCATATATTTCCAAGTAAGGCATTTGGGAGTGGCGAGTTACTTTTTGTATAAATTGGGAATATTGTTACGGTGACACCGAGAATACAGTGTGGAGCCTTATGGAGTGCTCCGTTGCCACCCGTAGCATCGTTTGGGTCGGCCAACTATCAGGTCTGGTCTCAGGCAAACTTCGCCCCTCGCAGCAATGCTGCGGTGCTTCCTCGCATTCGAAATACATTGGCTATGCTATCACTACTGTAGTGCGTGACCCGGACAATAGACGCCGAAGGTTTCTATTTATTTATGTCCAGAAAACAACAATTTTGGTTTTTGGGTTATATTATGTGTTGACTGCCATGTTACTTAAAACAAAACTGTCTTAACATTACCAGCACTGAACCGCATCAATTGGCCCAGTTAAGATTTTTAATTTTTTTTGAGAACTTATTTTATATGCACAAAAGAAACTTTTTTTGGTCAATATTCTCACTTTCTCACATCATAATTTTAGGCGTTTCTAACAATACTTTAAGCAGGTTTAAGCAATAATGAATTACAAAAAATAGTCGGACAACACCACAACTGTGATTGATTTCGTATTTTATTTTAAATTAGAAATCACTTTGGAATAATAGAAACCCATTTTCAAAATCATCGATTAATTTAGCACCTTTCTCTAGTTTTAAAAATGATATATGATAATAACTAATCGTGTTTTGTAATATTATAGCACTTTCCTCCTCTTCCCACATTCTGCACAATGTTTAAGTATATAAGCAACTAACGCCCTAGACTTTTTACGTAACTCACTGCTTCCAAGTGGATAATCACGTCATATATTTCCAAGTAAGGCATTTGGGAGTGGCGAGTTACTTTTTGTATAAATTGGGCATATTGTTACGGTGACACCGAGAATACAGTGTGGAGCCTTATGGAGTGCTCCGTTGCCACCCGTAGCATCGTTTGGGTCGGCCAACTATCAGGTCTGGTCTCAGGCAAACTTCGCCCCTCGCAGCAATGCTGCGGTGCTTCCTCGCATTCGAAATACATTGGCTATGCTATCACTACTGTAGTGCGTGACCCGGACAATAGACGCCGAAGGTTTCTATTTATTTATGTCCAGAAAACAACAATTTTGGTTTTTGGGTTATATTATGTGTTGACTGCCATGTTACTTAAAACAAAACTGTCTTAACATTACCAGCACTGAACCGCATCAATTGGCCCAGTTAAGATTTTTAATTTTTTTTGAGAACTTATTTTATATGCACAAAAGAAACTTTTTTTGGTCAATATTCTCACTTTCTCACATCATAATTTTAGGCGTTTCTAACAATACTTTAAGCAGGTTTAAGCAATAATGAATTACAAAAAATAGTCGGACAACACCACAACTGTGATTGATTTTGGTATTTTATTTTAAATTAGAAATCACTTTGGAATAATAGAAACCCATTTTCAAAATCATCGATTAATTTAGCACCTTTCTCTAGTTTTAAAAATGATATATGATAATAACTAATCGTGTTTTGTAATATTATAGCACCTTCCTCCTCTTCCCAGATTCTGCACAATGTTTAAGTATATAAGCAACTAACGCCCTAGACTTTTTACGTAACTCACTGCTTCCAAGTGGATAATCACGTCATATATTTCCAAGTAAGGCATTTGGGAGTGGCGAGTTACTTTTTGTATAAATTGGGCATATTGTTACGGTGACACCGAGAATACAGTGTGGAGCCTTATGGAGTGCTCCGTTGCCAGCCGTAGCATCGTTTGGGTCGGCCAACTATCAGGTCTGGTCTCAGGCAAACTTCGCCCCTCGCAGCAATGCTGCGGTCCTTTCTCGCATTCGAAATACATTGGCTATGCTATCACTACTATAGTGCGTGACCCGGACAATAGACGCCGAAGCTTTCTATTTATTTATGTCCAGAAAACAACAATTTTGGTTTTTTGGTTATATTATGTGTTGACTGCCATGTTACTTAAAACAAAACTGTCTTAACATTACCAGCACTGAACCGCATCATTTGGCCCAGTTAAGATTTTTAAATATTTTTTGAGAACTTATTTTATATGCACAAAAGAAACTTTTTTTGGTCAATATTCTCACTTTCTCACATCATAATTTTAGGCGTTTCTAACAATACTTTAAGCAGGTTTAAGCAATAATGAATTACAAAAAATAGTCGGACAACACCACAACTGTGATTGATTTCGTATATTATTTTAAATTAGAAATCACTTTGGAATAATAGAAACCCATTTTCAAAATCATCGATTAATTTAGCACCTTTCTCTAGTTTTAAAAATGATATATGATAATAACTAATCGTGTTTTGTAATATTATAGCACCTTCCTCCTCTTCCCACATTCTGCACAATGTTTAAGTATATAAGCAACTAACGCCCTAGACTTTGTACGTAACTCACTGCTTCCAAATGGATAATCACGTCATATATTTCCAAGTAAGGCATTTGGGAGTGGCGAGTTACTTTTTGTATAAATTGGGCATATTGTTACGGTGACACCGAGAATACAGTGTGGAGCCTTATGGAGTGCTCCGTTGCCAGCCGTAGCATCGTTTGGGTCGGCCAACTATCAGGTCTGGTCTCAGGCAAACTTCGTCCCTCGCAGCAATGCTGCGGTCCTTTCTCGCATGCGAAATACATTGGCTATGCTATCACTACTGTAGTGCGTGACCCGGACAATAGACGCCGAAGGTTTCTATTTATTTATGTCCAGAAAACAACAATTTTGGTTTTTCGGTTATATTATGTGTTGACTGCCATGTTACTTAAAACAATACTGTCTTAACATTACCAGCACTGAACCGCATCATTTGGCCCAGTTAAGATTTTTAAATATTTTTTGAGAACTTATTTTATATGCACAAAAGAAACTTTTTTTGGTCAATATTCTCACTTTCTCACATCATAATTTTAGGCGTTTCTAACAATACTTTAAGCAGGTTTAAGCAATAATGAATTACAAAAAATAGTCGGACAACACCACAACTGTGATTAATTTCGTATTTTATTTTAAATTAGAAATCACTTTGGAATAATAGAAACCCATTTTCAAAATCATCGATTAATTTAGCACCTTTCTCTAGTTTTAAAAATGATATATGATAATAACTAATCGTGTTTTGTAATATTATAGCACCTTCCTCCTCTTCCCACATTCTGCACAATGTTTAAGTATATAAGCAACTAACGCCCTAGACTTTTTACGTAACTCACTGCTTCCAAATGGATAATCACGTCATATATTTCCAAGTAAGGCATTTGTGAGTGGCGAGTTACTTTTTGTATAAATTGGGCATATTGTTACGGTGACAACGAGAATACAGTGTGGAGCCTTATGGAGTGCTCCGTTGCCAGCCGTAGCATCGTTTGGGTCGGCCAACTATCAGGTCTGGTCTCAGGCAAACTTCGCCCCTCGCAGCAATGCTGCGGTCCTTTCTCGCATTGGAAATACATTGGCTATGCTATCACTACTGTATTGCGTGACCCGGACAATAGACGCCGAAGGTTTCTATTTATTTATCTCCAGAAAACAACAATTTTGGTTTTTCCGTTATATTATGTGTTGACTGCCATGTTACTTAAAACAAAACTGTCTTAACATTACCAGCACTGAACCGCATCATTTGGCCCAGTTAAGATTTTTAAATATTTTTTGAGAACTTATTTTATATGCACAAAAGAAACTTTTTTTGGTCAATATTCTCACTTTCTCACATCATAATTTTAGGCGTTTCTAACAATACTTTAAGCAGGTTTAAGCAATAATGAATTACAAAAAATAGTCGGACAACACCACAACTGTGATTGATTTTGGTATTTTATTTTAAATTAGAAATCACTTTGGAATAATAGAAACCCATTTTCAAAATCATCGATTAATTTAGCACCTTTCTCTAGTTTTAAAAATGATATATGATAATAACTAATCGTGTTTTGTAATATTATAGCACTTTCCTCCTCTTCCCACATTCTGCACAATGTTTAAGTATATAAGCAACTAACGCCCTAGACTTTTTACGTAACTCACTGCTTCCAAGTGGATAATCACGTCATATATTTCCAAGTAAGGCATTTGGGAGTGGCGAGTTACTTTTTGTATAAATTGGGCATATTGTTACGGTGACACCGAGAATACAGTGTGGAGCCTTATGGAGTGCTCCGTTGCCACCCGTAGCATCGTTTGGGTCGGCCAACTATCAGGTCTGGTCTCAGGCAAACTTCGCCCCTCGCAGCAATGCTGCGGTGCTTCCTCGCATTCGAAATACATTGGCTATGCTATCACTACTGTAGTGCGTGACCCGGACAATAGACGCCGAAGGTTTCTATTTATTTATGTCCAGAAAACAACAATTTTGGTTTTTGGGTTATATTATGTGTTGACTGCCATGTTACTTAAAACAAAACTGTCTTAACATTACCAGCACTGAACCGCATCAATTGGCCCAGTTAAGATTTTTAATTTTTTTTGAGAACTTATTTTATATGCACAAAAGAAACTTTTTTTGGTCAATATTCTCACTTTCTCACATCATAATTTTAGGCGTTTCTAACAATACTTTAAGCAGGTTTAAGCAATAATGAATTACAAAAAATAGTCGGACAACACCACAACTGTGATTGATTTCGTATTTTATTTTAAATTAGAAATCACTTTGGAATAATAGAAACCCATTTTCAAAATCATCGATTAATTTAGCACCTTTCTCTAGTTTTAAAAATGATATATGATAATAACTAATCGTGTTTTGTAATATTATAGCACTTTCCTCCTCTTCCCACATTCTGCACAATGTTTAAGTATATAAGCAACTAACGCCCTAGACTTTTTACGTAACTCACTGCTTCCAAGTGGATAATCACGTCATATATTTCCAAGTAAGGCATTTGGGAGTGGCGAGTTACTTTTTGTATAAATTGGGCATATTGTTACGGTGACACCGAGAATACAGTGTGGAGCCATATGGAGTGCTCCGTTGCCACCCGTAGCATCGTTTGGGTCGGCCAACTATCAGGTCTGGTCTCAGGCAAACTTCGCCCCTCGCAGCAATGCTGCGGTGCTTCCTCGCATTCGAAATACATTGGCTATGCTATCACTACTGTAGTGCGTGACCCGGACAATAGACGCCGAAGGTTTCTATTTATTTATGTCCAGAAAACAACAATTTTGGTTTTTGGGTTATATTATGTGTTGACTGCCATGTTACTTAAAACAAAACTGTCTTAACATTACCAGCACTGAACCGCATCAATTGGCCCAGTTAAGATTTTTAATTTTTTTTGAGAACTTATTTTATATGCACAAAAGAAACTTTTTTTGGTCAATATTCTCACTTTCTCACATCATAATTTTAGGCGTTTCTAACAATACTTTAAGCAGGTTTAAGCAATAATGAATTACAAAAAATAGTCGGACAACACCACAACTGTGATTGATTTCGTATTTTATTTTAAATTAGAAATCACTTTGGAATAATAGAAACCCATTTTCAAAATCATCGATTAATTTAGCACCTTTCTCTAGTTTTAAAAATGATATATGATAATAACTAATCGTGTTTTGTAATATTATAGCACTTTCCTCCTCTTCCCACATTCTGCACAATGTTTAAGTATATAAGCAACTAACGCCCTAGACTTTTTACGTAACTCACTGCTTCCAAGTGGATAATCACGTCATATATTTCCAAGTAAGGCATTTGGGAGTGGCGAGTTACTTTTTGTATAAATTGGGCATATTGTTACGGTGACACCGAGAATACAGTGTGGAGCCTTATGGAGTGCTCCGTTGCCACCCGTAGCATCGTTTGGGTCGGCCAACTATCAGGTCTGGTCTCAGGCAAACTTCGCCCCTCGCAGCAATGCTGCGGTGCTTCCTCGCATTCGAAATACATTGGCTATGCTATCACTACTGTAGTGCGTGACCCGGACAATAGACGCCGAAGGTTTCTATTTATTTATGTCCAGAAAACAACAATTTTGGTTTTTGGGTTATATTATGTGTTGACTGCCATGTTACTTAAAACAAAACTGTCTTAACATTACCAGCACTGAACCGCATCAATTGGCCCAGTTAAGATTTTTAATTTTTTTTGAGAACTTATTTTATATGCACAAAAGAAACTTTTTTGGTCAATATTCTCACTTTCTCACATCATAATTTTAGGCGTTTCTAACAATACTTTAAGCAGGTTTAAGCAATAATGAATTACAAAAAATAGTCGGACAACACCACAACTGTGATTGATTTTGGTATTTTATTTTAAATTAGAAATCACTTTGGAATAATAGAAACCCATTTTCAAAATCATCGATTAATTTAGCACCTTTCTCTAGTTTTAAAAATGATATATGAAAATAACTAATCGTGTTTTGTAATATTATAGCACCTTCCTCCTCTTCCCAGATTCTGCACAATGTTTAAGTATATAAGCAACTAACGCCCTAGACTTTTTACGTAACTCACTGCTTCCAAGTGGATAATCACGTCATATATTTCCAAGTAAGGCATTTGGGAGTGGCGAGTTACTTTTTGTATAAATTGGGCATATTGTTACGGTGACACCGAGAATACAGTGTGGAGCCTTATGGAGTGCTCCGTTGCCAGCCGTAGCATCGTTTGGGTCGGCCAACTATCAGGTCTGGTCTCAGGCAAACTTCGCCCCTCGCAGCAATGCTGCGGTCCTTTCTCGCATTCGAAATACATTGGCTATGCTATCACTACTATAGTGCGTGACCCGGACAATAGACGCCGAAGCTTTCTATTTATTTATGTCCAGAAAACAACAATTTTGGTTTTTTGGTTATATTATGTGTTGACTGCCATGTTACTTAAAACAAAACTGTCTTAACATTACCAGCACTGAACCGCATCATTTGGCCCAGTTAAGATTTTTAAATATTTTTTGAGAACTTATTTTATATGCACAAAAAAAACTTTTTTTGGTCAATATTCTCACTTTCTCACATCATAATTTTAGGCGTTTCTAACAATACTTTAAGCAGGTTTAAGCAATAATGAATTACAAAAAATAGTCGGACAACACCACAACTGTGATTGATTTCGTATATTATTTTAAATTAGAAATCACTTTGGAATAATAGAAACCCATTTTCAAAATCATCGATTAATTTAGCACCTTTCTCTAGTTTTAAAAATGATATATGATAATAACTAATCGTGTTTTGTAATATTATAGCACCTTCCTCCTCTTCCCACATTCTGCACAATGTTTAAGTATATAAGCAACTAACGCCCTAGACTTTGTACGTAACTCACTGCTTCCAAATGGATAATCACGTCATATATTTCCAAGTAAGGCATTTGGGAGTGGCGAGTTACTTTTTGTATAAATTGGGCATATTGTTACGGTGACACCGAGAATACAGTGTGGAGCCTTATGGAGTGCTCCGTTGCCAGCCGTAGCATCGTTTGGGTCGGCCAACTATCAGGTCTGGTCTCAGGCAAACTTCGTCCCTCGCAGCAATGCTGCGGTCCTTTCTCGCATGCGAAATACATTGGCTATGCTATCACTACTGTAGTGCGTGACCCGGACAATAGACGCCGAAGGTTTCTATTTATTTATGTCCAGAAAACAACAATTTTGGTTTTTCGGTTATATTATGTGTTGACTGCCATGTTACTTAAAACAAAACTGTCTTAACATTACCAGCACTGAACCGCATCATTTGGCCCAGTTAAGATTTTTAAATATTTTTTGAGAACTTATTTTATATGCACAAAAGAAACTTTTTTTGGTCAATATTCTCACTTTCTCACATCATAATTTTAGGCGTTTCTAACAATACTTTAAGCAGGTTTAAGCAATAATGAATTACAAAAAATAGTCGGACAACACCACAACTGTGATTAATTTCGTATTTTATTTTAAATTAGAAATCACTTTGGAATAATAGAAACCCATTTTCAAAATCATCGATTAATTTAGCACCTTTCTCTAGTTTTAAAAATGATATATGATAATAACTAATCGTGTTTTGTAATATTATAGCACCTTCCTCCTCTTCCCACATTCTGCACAATGTTTAAGTATATAAGCAACTAACGCCCTAGACTTTTTACGTAACTCACTGCTTCCAAATGGATAATCACGTCATATATTTCCAAGTAAGGCATTTGTGAGTGGCGAGTTACTTTTTGTATAAATTGG